>JAHWFP010126243.1:0-22117 GCA_023313725.1 Lithobius niger
ATAGAAGTTGTCCAAAATTCATTATTCTACAACTTTGCTACACATTGTGTTTTAGAAATATTCATATTTATCGAGATAGCATTTTTTGCGGCCATTTTGAATTGCTCACACCCACATGGAACTTGACCATGGCTCCACTTCTTAAATCAATCCACAATACCTAAGGAGTGTCTGTGCCAAGTGGTTTGCTTCTAGAATAAAATGTAAAGTTCACTCACTCCCTTAACCCCTGGATTACTATGAAGCTAGGTGGAAGTGGAGTAAGTAGTTTGGTATGAAGGTAATCAATGCTTATGGCCCTTTAGTACTGGATGTAGTCAATTTCCTGGAAAGTTTATTTCAGTCCGGCTCATCCCCAGTTGCTCCAAAGGATACAGTTTGACTTTTCGGTTCTTTTCTGCAAAACATGAGCCAACACATAGCTTGATTATTTCAAGGTTGGTGCAGGCCTACAACCTCTGTCCCAGAATTGACCTGGAATCTGCCATTAGTTTTTGGCGTTACTATTCAGAGTCGCTTTTTTTGCCCCTACGCCAGGCACATATGGGACTTCTATGCAGTGTTCCTGGTGTTACTGGCTTCTGCTGCACGATGGTGTGAGCTGTTGGTTCTCTCCGGGGGTGTACTTTTCGTATGTTTCACCAAGGGTTGGTCGTCCGTCAATTTTCTCTTGCCTCCAGAGTTCCATGCCAAAAATTGTGATCAGTTGAACCCTGAAGCCCCTGATTATGAGGGCATAGGCTCAGTGTAGAGAGTAGTGAGTGCCGTGCCGGATCGTGTTTCACATTTTTCAGTTCTTTCTGCTCTTGGCGATCACTTTTGTGCACTTACCAGACAGCATATCTTACAAAACTTAAAATTTTCAAGCATACTTTACACTGGCATTTAACACGTACCTTTTTAGCAAATCCAACACGGAACACCTGCATGCTCGCAACATTATTTGTTAAATGGCTTAAGAGCTACATAGACAAACACACAATAGCCTTTTTTTTTTGCGAGAAATTAGCTACTTGGTGGAGTGGTGTTTTGTAGACTTCCTGGTTTGTACCGGATCATGGTGTTTGCCGCAACATTTGTCTTAACCTAATAATAAATGTACTGTGTTAAAATTATGCCTTGTGTCGATTTTAGCCATTGCTTAGGCTCATGAAACTTGAGTGAAATTAGTTACGTAAATGTTGTTTTTCACAGAACATGTCCATTCACAAGGGCGAGTTATGGGTGATCGCAGTGTTATGTACAAGTATCTAAATCCCAACCTTGCAGCTGTACTGACAGAAGGAACAGATTCACAACAGAAAGGTAAGCAACATTTTACACTTGGTTTTTTCCCCCAGTCTGGGCAAGGGAACCACATGGCGATACATAAGCAGCAGTTTTGATTTTTGGCTACCATTATACTTTTGGGCCTTGTTCACAACGTTAAAAAATATTAAAGAGATGAGCAACACATCGCCATTTTGTTTACGATTGTTTGCAACATTTGTTTATTTGCATTTAACTTCGCAATTTAACTAGCAGTGCGCAGACAAGTTTTTGCCTTTCATACTTTCTGAATGCCAGTTAATATCCCAGCTCTCTGAAATTCCACTTCTCCCATCTAGCCTTGTATGTCCTCCTCCAGATTACATTCCATCCTGCGCACCACCCCCAATAACAAATTTTTCCCTCCAACTCGTTCATTTGTAATTTGCAGGGCTGCACCAATATGGCTAGTTGTCTAGCTAATTTGATAACGGATACTATTTTAGCTGATTTGAATCCATTGTACATACCAGTACCGAATCAAATTATGTTGAAGATGGAAGCTTAGTAAACTTTACCAGCTTAATTTAAAACTGAAGAGTAAATGCCTTGTGACCAATTTTTAGTTTTATGATTTCCTTATTAAATTTGTTTATCTAAGCCAGTAAAAAAAGTATGGTCCTCAGATACGTGCAGGTCATGAAATTAAAGCCAGGTGAAGCGCTTTATTCATTGGTGGAAAAAGGCTATGGCCAAATCGACTGGAGAATTCCTCTGTCCAACAATTTAAAATCTTTCTGATTAACTTCGGCATGAATTGCAGCGATTTTGATGCGTATTAACTTTTTCGTTAACTACATGTAAAATTTGTCCGCTAGCATTTAGTTCTTGTTGTGACTGGCATCCACTCTAGAACTAAAAGAATTTAAACCAAAAGCGGGTATGCCAGCTCTCTGGCACATGCGTGGTGTGCGTCACTATCATCGCTACGTAATGAGGTGATGGTGGCAATGGTAGGACCTCCTTGCTTGCTGCAGCTTAAGTTTTGGCAAGAATTGGAGTGATTTTGGTGCGTATTAATTTATTTCAATTACTTTTGTGCCGCTAAAATGAATTTCTTGTCTTGATCGGTAGTCACCGTTGCGGGAACGAATTTGAACCCAGTGCAGAAAGGCTAGCTTCGGTGGTGTTCGCGCGCTACGCTGAAGGAATCGGTATGCATCCTTCCCCCAGTCTGGCGAGACTGGGCGCGTCGGTTTTTAAAGCTATATGAAGTAGGCCATGGCAGCAATGGAGGGTGCTGTTTGTTTGCTTCCTGCCGCTCTGTAAACTTGATCGTCATGCCTCTCCGAGTTAAACCAGATTATAGTATCTCTGGTTAAACGGTGATGTAATTTTGAATTTTGATTTAAGAATTAGTTAAATCATCAATTTCAAATTGAAGTGGCGAGGCTGGAAAAATTGATGGCAGTTTTAACGAAACTGCCTCTGGGACAGCAAAAGAAACGGCCAACTACTTCATACGCGTACATTATTTTAAAAATAGATTCCTTTCAGACTACTCGTTGCCCCACTTTACTTTTTGTAAAAAAAATATTTGGATGAGAATAAAAAATGATAAAAAAAACGTCACTTGGGTGCTTAAAAATTAGGCAAAATGCCTGAGACCCAAACAAATTTTTTTTTCCTGGCCTAATGTGTTTTTTTTAATTTATTTTTCTGTAGATAACTTATAAAAAATGCATGCAAAACTCAAAAAAAGTAGGCTAGGCTTTGTGTTTGGCTAACTTATCTGGGGGTGGGGGGAATAATATTTTTTCACTGATCTAAAGTATCGGGGGCAGTGCAGCCTTGGTAATATGTAACTTACAAGGTTTTCGAGCATGTACGCAAATGAAGATAAAAGTTCTTGCTTAACTTAGAAGTGTTGCTGTCCTCAACCTCAGTAGCTTGTATTCAGCTGAAGTACTTAGTTTTTATTGGTAAGGATGAAATACAGATGCTCCTCATTTTCATGTTATCTTCATGTTTTAAAAACCTGATGGAATTTTTAAATGTATTTACATAGTTTTTTTTTATGTTAATATTTAAACTTGTATGATAATTATTCTAAACATTACTTTTTCAGGTTTTTTTAATATTTTCTTGGTGGACGTTGTAACAGGAAACATAGTTTTTAGTGCGATACACAGACGCTGTCATGGACCTGTTCATCTTGTCCATTCTGAAAACTGGATAGTGGTGAGTGAACTCAGTTGTATTTGTAAACTTACACATGTCCTTTGATTCATTACTTTTTAAAAGGGTATAAAGGTTTATGGAATATCAAATGTAATTCTAATCAAAGAAAAATATGTACGTTTTGTTTTTCAGTATATGTATTCCAACGATAAAGCCAGAAGAACAGAAATGGCTGTGTTGGAGTTGTACGAAGGCAAATCGCAAAGCAACACAACGGCATTCTCATCATTAAACCCTCCCCAGCCACCCATGGTTGAACGCCAAGCTTATATCTTCCCCCCTGGCCTCAATGCAATGGCGGTTACACTCACGGAAAAGGGCATTACAAGCAAACATCTGTTATGTGAGTGATGGTGCTGAATCGTAGTGTTACTTATTTTTATTTATTTAAATGAACATGGTACGCTATTTATAAAAATTGTCCCTTGATCGTCACAAATCAAGGTGCGAATTTTTGGTGGTCTTTTATCTTTTAGAAAGATCTCCCACTTTCCTCAGGCACTTTGAGCTTTGAGCGTTGAACGCCTTTTGAGAAACGGGAAGTTGGTTTAAATTCAATTCAAACCAACTTCCCGTTTCTCCAAGTCAAAAGGCGATCAACGCTCGAAGTGCCTGAGGAAGGTGGGAGATCTTTCTAAAAGATGAAAGACCACCGAAAATTCGTACCTTGATTTGTGACGATCAAGGGATAATTTTGGTAAATAGCGTACCATGTTAAAAAATGAGCCTTTCGGCGTATCGTTTTTTGTTTATTTTTCTACAATAGGTAAAAGTTTAGGGTTTTACTGTGGCTGATGACTTGTGAACTGTAATTTTAGGAATTGGGGAATATCTAGCTAACCTCGTAGATCCGTCCTGGAATTTCAGATTCTGTCTATGGTCTTGTGGTAGGTTTAGTTGTAATGTCCTAGACATGCTTTTACTCATGTCACTTGGAACGGATAAAATAATTTGGAGCTAAATTATGCTCTGCATCACGACAAGCGTCTGCAAGGTGTGTGGGTAGCCTTGCCTTTTCAAAGGCTCTAGTGTCAAAAAGATCTTAGGCAGGGACCAACGCATACACAATGCTATAGTCCAAAAGATCTAAAGCAGGGCACACCGTGTGTGGTGCTGCTTTGTGTTCTTAACAGAGCAAAACAAAACAGGGACTCGATAGTTCTGAGTTGGCCAAGAGCCTAGAGATCTGGGATAAGCAAAAGAGTGAACCCACATGACCCTCAGAACCTGCCATCTCATGAGCGGGGGCTTGTGGAAAGTTATTTTGTCTTTGGCAGGTCTGTAATAGTCTTGTCTTCCGAAGGTTGCCATTTGTAACGGCATGGGGTTCGTGTTGTCACCTTGCCAGTCACGAGCCTTGTATGCAAGATGACGGGAGAAATTTCATTGATATAGCCTCCTAGACATTTTCCATGGGATTGGCAGACTATTTCCCCTCTCCTTTACACGTTCTTTGTTAAGTAGATGACTGGCAATATTGATTTAAGTAGTTCAGTAATTTCTCAGTTGTTAACCAATTCAATGTGACAAGACGTACTTCTAAGTGTTACATAGAATTAAATTTCAGTTTAGATCCATTTTACTTTCAGTTGCTCTTCCCTCTGGTGGAATTCTCGAACTTCCAAAAGCATTATTGGATCCTCGACGTCCATTGATTCCAACACAAGAACATAGGTAAGAAGCAAGCAAACTTTCGCAGGACAGTGAATGACAATATTTATGTATTTATTTATTTTGCTTTGACAGTACACAAGGTACAATAGGGTGAATAAAAGAATAAGAGAAAAACATAAATGTGTGACACATGACTGCAGAAAAGGCGTATTACACTGCATCCTAGAGAACTGCCATAACCTGGATGTGTTCATGGGCAAGCAGCCTCAGGGATTGCATATGCTGGTCCGTACGGATCTCACACCACAGTGTGGCCTGAAGCCAAGCGTCGCAAGCTCAAAAGTCGGCAGTCTGCAGTCTCTACATGAATTGTGATTGTAAGACCACCGTGGCAATACTCCACCCTTTTACAGCGCCATGGTAAAGGCTGGTCAGTTCCCGCAGAATACCCATCCTGTCGGTGGAGCAAGTAGCAATTACGTAGAACACTAATGCCCAAGTTTTTAGCAGTTGAAATGCTTCCATGGCAAAGCTGAACGCATGCAGCACTGAGTTGACAGTCCTGAACGGTTCCAAGCGGACGTTCTCCAGATGATTGTCATCAGCAAAATCATCACGCAAAACAATTTCAAGGTAGTGTACTGATGAGACCCACTTCAATTCAGACCTGACAATCAGCAGAGAGACAACCTGGTTGTCTCCATTAACAAAACTCGTGCCAAAAGACTTCCAGATTGTCAGATCTTTGGCGCGTGGAGGAATGTAATTTTAAGATAAAGGGAGAGCTAAGAATAGAGCGTTAAAAATGGAAAGGTTAAAGTGTGTGCAGGAGTTATGCATCCCATACTGTGCCTAGACCAAACCAATGATATTGCATAGCTCTCCAACTAAAGACGCGGCTCTAACTTTAATTATAAGGTGTAAAGACACATTTAGCTCTTTAGGAAAAGTTGGCAAATCTAAATTTTGGCACACAGGTAAATAGTTGTACGGGGAAGTGCCTTTTTCGAAAATGGGGGTTGTAGCTAGAAGCACGTGGTCCTGTAGTGGCGTGTACATACAAACGTATTGTCGTAACCATTGTGTTTGCATTGTCATCCAGTAGTTGCTTTCTGAGCGAGCCTGATAAAGATAGTCGACCGTGAATCACATCTCCGGTAAAAATAAGTAGTCGAAAATTCGTTTGGTGTTGAACAATATCTTTGACTTTGAAATCATGCATAGTGAGTGAATGAATTTACGATGTCATCCAATAGTAGATTATAACATGCTGAAGTGTTAGAAGACATAGTTGTTGCAAATAGGTGGTTCGCTAAGAGACGGGGGTGCCTTTTAGTGTAAGGGTTTGGTTTGGTTTTTTACAGAGCACAAATCCAAACTGAATTATGTGCCCCACGACGATGAAAGAAACAATTTTGCGGGTGATAAAGAAGAGTAGGAATCAAAATGCAGTCATGAGCACAGGGTCTGATGGCGTAGGAAAGAAAGTATTATTCTTTCTAAAGAAATAGATCTTGGTAAAGTGCTAAGTTATGCTAGTGTGCTAGTCACTGTTTAATTTGCAGGTACATGACTACAAACTACTAATTATAAATATGAAATTAATAGACATAAAATTCCTCCAGAAAAAAAAAATGTTAAGGATGAAGATAAGACGGTGTTACCTTTGGTATGTTCACAGTCCTATGAAAGTTGTGATATCAACCCAAAGCCAAAACTGGTATAAGAGATACTGCCAAGTTTCCAAAAAGGTTCGGCCTTTGAAAGTAGTGATATCATTCAACCAGGAAAAGATGCCAAAGTTAATCCAATTAGCAAAGTTAATCGCACTGAATAATACTTGGACGTTAAATAAAAATTAGAAGATTGCTACTGCGAGTAGCAATATTCTAGTTCTACTTCGCAGAGTCCTCCTCGTCTGTGTTACGTATGGGATCCCACTCTTACCGAACGGCGCCTTCCATCTACGTCATACTGCACGAATTACGTCAGTAATTCATGTAATTTTATGTAAATTCTTCCCTACCCTACCAAGTTCCGTCCCGACCCATCCTACCTCTCGAAGTCCACTCTTATCTTGCCGCTGGCGCGGACGGGTGTACTGGTGGCCGTGGATATAACGATAATTTTTCGTTTGCTAAAATTGGTTTTTGGATATTTGCTTCGATGTGGACCGTGATTATTACTGGCATCGCTTGGATTCTGTGAATGAAGTATTAATTACGTGTGCTGTGTCAGTCAGTGAGTATCGTAAAAGCGAGACAGCCTGCTTTGAGGCTAGCGTCGGAATTTTCAAGATGGCGCCGGCCAGGTCGGTTGTGTGCCACGCTGCGTAAACTGCGGGGAAAACGGCGTTGTCACAGCTTGTAGGGTAAGTAGGCTTACAAATTTTTTTTTTTTTTTTCACTACCGTTTCATAAACGGTCCGTTGTGACGGGAATTGTGTGAAGTTCCATCTTTTATTGACGGCGCATGCCGCACGTGGTGCGTGTTAGTGTTTTTGACCTCAATTATTGCGAGGTGGTGATGGTGACTATAGGGTGAAACCGGTGGTAATTTGTTTTGATTCCGTGCAAATTTTTGCACGAAGGCCAGGAGAGGTGAACGATAGGCATTTGGTTGACCAATTGAGTAGGTATTGTATGCCGCAGGGAAGTGCGAGGAAAAATACTGAATTTCCGCACGTACTTTGTACGAGGTGGTCTGTGGTGATTAAATGGGGAATTGTAGTGTATTGTGTAGCGTGGTGGTCTGTTGCGTGTTTATGGCTGCCGGTGGTTGGGAGGCGGCAGGTTTAGTAGGGCGTGAGGACGCCTGGAGGGCAATTGGGGCGCCGGCCCGGGTGATAAATATGTTATCAGGAATTTCATTGGGCTTGCGTCGTGTGCCGCCGGTGGGTGAAGTTTGCCTCCCCCCCACCCAAATGGGTCCCTAGATGTGGGGATAATGCCTAAACTAGCAGAGATGGCTCGACAGGGTGTCGTAGAGAGAGTTAAGTGGGGCTCCGTCTGTTTTGTGTCGCCGATTTTCGCAGTGGAAAAGCCTGATGGCTCTTGCCGCATTATTTTGAATTTAAAATGTTTGAACGAGTTAGTGCAGGCTGGTGAGAGTACTTTGGACACGTTGCCATAGGTTGTGCAGAGTTTGAAGCTTGGATGGCTTATGGCGAAAATTGATCTGTTGCAGGCTTATTATGCTATGTTGATCGCATTTCATGCGCGGCGGTATTTGATGTTTGCCTGGCAAGGGGTGCTATACCGGTTTCGTGTGCTGCCTTTCGGTTTGGCCTCGGCTCCGGCCATTTTTATGACTTTCATCTCGGCGGAGCGCCATTTTCTACGGAGAAAAAGTGTATTGGTATTTACATACCAACACAAACACACAACAAACAACAACAGCACAACAACAACAACAAACATCACATCAATTCAATTGTCGAGGTTGTAAACCATTGTAGCGCGACACATAGCGTCAGTGTCTTATATCTTGAAGCATAGTTGGGCATATTTCTGGTACTTCGGGAAAAATAATAATGCGGTACAAAAGCTTAAGTTGTGTTGAAATCGAGAGTAATGACCTACCTGACAAAAATTCGCCAGCTACGGCACAGCTGAGACGGTTTGCATCCTGGGGCCGGGGTCCCGGAGCGGAATTCGTTGACGCATTTAGTGTGTCGTGGTCACGACTGCACGTTTACGTGTTCCCTCCTTGCCCTTACTGGGACGGTGCGTTCAGAAGATCTTGGCTGATGGGGTTGGTAGTGCAATCCTGATAACGCCGATCTAGCCTACGGAGGCCTGGTTTATCTTACTGCGCGGCATGGGGACCGAGACTGTCGATTTGCCACAGAGAAGCGACTTCCTTGTTGACCCCTACTCCGGTGCACATGAACTCGTCGTCTTTCTCCGCTCGGAGAACTTAAATTCTCCTGCTGGTAAGTACCTTACCCTGGTAGAATTTTCATTTTTCATTTAACTTTCGAATTATTAGTCGGTATGGTTAACTTGGCTAATAGGATTAACCTTGGATGCCTTTCCATGGTTGAATGACATCACAACTTTCAAAAGCCGACCTCTTTGGCTAAATAATTACTTACAATTATCAGAAACGTAAACCAAAAGTCAGTGTAAAATTCAGGTGAGAATTTTGCACATTGGGCAAATTTTCGCTGAGAACTGTCACCTCCTTCAGGCCGTTGCATCAGCTAAATTGACAATTTTTTTGTTTGCTTTCTTGATTCACATTTTGTCATGCACATTTCCCTGAAGTTTACTGTTACTAAAACATCAGACTGCAAAGCATTTTGTTTTTGGGTTATTAACATACACACCTTTAATTTGATAATTAGTTTTATCATGAATTTTTAGCCTGAGCGTTTAGCATGAACTTTTTTGTTCAGTGCAGATGTCACCATTAAAAACTTTCCTTTGTATAAGATTTGGTGCACGTGCTGCCTGCCATGCCAAATGGCTCTTCATTATTCTAGTTAGAAAAAATGTAATTGGTTATACAGGGTGGCTGAAAAATCTGGAGAAGCCTACTGTCATTCCAAATCTATTAAGAGAACCACAAAAATGTGCATACATATACATGGGTCGGGGGACATGTAATGATGCTAATTTAAATGACCTTGGATTGGTCCTTCAAGGTCATCACGATGCTAAAATTTGAGCTATACGTCGTAGAATAGTGGTGTAAATTGGAAAGTTGTAGAGAACCGTGAGCCAATGCTAAAGCAAAAAAAAAGATGAAAATCGGACCATTGGGGTAGGAGTTATCCTTCAAACAAGTTAATCATAATAGCTTCACTGCATCTCTTCAGGATGTCTAGCAGAAAAGGCGCCGTACCAAACGAAAACGAAAGTATCGCAGCAATACGGGATACAGAAAGTTTTCTTACGTAAAGCAGAAATGTTTGGTGCATTTTCCACAAAACTGGAAAGTTGTTTCCTGAACGACCAATCCAAGGTCATTTAAACTAGCATTATTACATGTCCCCCAATCCATAGTATATGTATGTACATTTTTGTGGTTCTTCTCGTACTAGATTTGGAATGGCAGTAGGCTTCTCCAGAGTTTTGAGCCACCCTGTATATTCTCCGGTCCAACTAATGCTTCAAAAGTTGCTTAGTTGGATTTTTTTTATAGGACTATGGCATGCAAACATATATTAAACTTTTCAGCACGATAGTATTAATTGTTTGGTAAAAACAAAATTTCTAAAGAATAACACTAAACGCCACCTTAATACCAGGGGGAAAAAATTTTACTTTCAATATACAACCAAGAAATGTGTGCTGCGTAACGTGAAATATTTTGTATTTTTTTTTTCAGGGAAGAAGGAATCTTCCCCTACATACCAGAATTGCCAGTTCCTCCAGAAAATATTATCAACTACAATAAAAGCATCCACCACGTACGAAGCATTTATACTGCTCCAGCAGGTTTAGAATCCACGTGTCTTGTGCTGGCCTATGGAGTGGGTAAGTAAAGTAGATTACAGTATTATAATGTACTGGGATATTGTGCATAATTCACAATTTTGAGTTGCGACTGTGTAAGAAAATATTCAGTAAAATATTTGTGGTTACTATTATAAATGTAGATCATCTCGTCCGATGCATCTTTTAGTTATCCATTTGCTGAAGATAAACTGTTATTATTATATCTCCCCAGATCTTTTCTTCACCAGAGTGACTCCATCAAGGACGTTTGATGTCTTAAAAGATGACTTTGATCATTATTTAATCACTGCAGTTCTCCTGGGATTAATCTTGGCATCGTACGGAACTAGAAGACTGGCTGCACGTAAAGCATTGCATCAAGCGTGGAAATAACCAGGAATGTGTGTATTCAACATACTGCTGAATGGTTAATGCTGCAGTGGCAGTTGAGAGAAAGGGTTGAACAAGATAAGGTACAATCAGCATAAAATGGGCACACTTTTAATAACCGAGTTCTCAACTCACCTTGCTTGAAGAACAAGACCTTGTAGATTTGCAAATGGTTATTTCATTTCCAAGCCAAGAGAATCTAGCAAAAGGTTTTTAAAACCAGATCCTGACAATGAACTAAAGATGAACTATAATGATTGCCCCTAAAATTAACTATTAAAAAAACAATTCAGTACCGATATTGGGATTGTATTAGTTTTGTATTGGGGTAAGAGTAATTACCATATTTACGTTAGTGTAATTATGTAAATATGGCCTCGTACAGAACGCTTGTCATCCATTTATTTATTTATTTCTGTGTGTTAATTGTTTTTATTGCCTAAAGAAACTAATTGAAAACACATTTGATGATATTTACATTATGCATTTATAAATTCACTAGATCTTAATTTATTGATATCGACAACAATGCCTTAATTTTTGAAACAAAATCATTTGTGTTGTAGTTTTTTCAAATTTATAGAATAGTAAAAACTGAAGTCTCAATTTGGTGAATTAATGACGATTTTCAAATTTTAACCCCAAGTTATATTTACCTACCCAAGATGGTGCATTCAGTATTTGTCTGCCAGAGTATTCCTTTCCATTTAATGGCAATCGATTATGTATTTTGTAAGTATTTGTTTCTAACAGTTCAAAAAATAAAGGACACCTTTGACGTCGTAAGGAAAAACAGAGTATGTTAGTTTTTAGTAAGGCGTGCCAATACAGATCCAAGTCGGTAAATCTGCAGTTATTCGGTGTATCGGGTCGGCATTGGTATTTTTTAGCAATTCTTCACAGATACCACACTTTAACATTGCTGACAGAGAACTTAGAGATCCCGCCACGATTTCGGAAGTGAAAGTGCAACACAAAGGCTGATCGTGAACAAAATCGGTATTGGCATCGAGAACATTTTGTTCCCTGCCTTCAGACTGCCACGATTCCAGAAATGAGAGCGCAGCACGAAGTCATGAGTGAAGTCAGTATCGGCATCGATTCCAGTACAACAGATATCGGACAATATCGGATCGTTACAAATGGTATCAATACAGCCTCGGATATTAGTTGTGGGCGCGAGCACATCTATTTCAATTAAAGAAGTATGGTAGTCGGCACACGAAGTCAGCAGTGGCAGTTCCTCTGAGACTGTGTAGGCAAATCGTACCAAAATTTTAAACAAGTCCTGAACTCTTAATCCACATCATAACTGTTAATTAATACTTCTGGAAAATTGGAAATTAGCCAACAGCGAAAATCGTACACTAGAAATTACGTAGTTCAGTAAGCCACCTTTATGCACTTACGTTTCGTCGGAGTGGCATGACCCGGATTCGAACCGGCTTCCCAGTTCGCCCCCAGAACACGTGCATAGCGCCTTAATCGCTATGGCCACATCCTCCACTGGTATAAAGATAACTCACTGAACCCGTTATTAAGGTCACGACCGTGATTAATAGTTCATCATCTATCTTTTTTAAATTTTTTTTGTAATTCATCTGTGATTACTTTTCTTGCACTGCTATCACCGCTTCCATGAAAGGTAAAATTGTTTGTAAACTAATGCTAAGCTTCCCTGCCGTGCACAACACGTAGGAAGCAGTAGGCTGGCAGAGAACTGCTTATACTGCCGTATAGTGTTGGCGGTACCATAAAATTTTCAGACGGTGCTGGTACCAAGCTTAGTACCCCGGTACTCGGTTTTTCTTCTGTACTTATGAGTGAGGCGCTATCTGACGGTGTTGTGGTGCCAACACCCGATTTTTAAATATAACAAATTTTATTGAAAAATGCGATACGTTGAGTTTTAATGGAAAAAAATTGTTGATATTTCCTCCCCGATTTAAGTTTAATGCATGTTTCACGACATATTTGATAAAGAAAAAAAAAACCATCTTGTTCAATTTGTAGTTAACATGCTAGCCAACTAGAAATGAAAATTTAAAGAAACACTGGTTGTTGCATCAAAGTTATGCAAATTTGGCTCCACCTTTGTGCATTGCTTAGTATTCCATTATTACCATTGTTGGTCTTTAACTGATTGTTGCAATGCTTTGTCAGCCCTACATCACAAGGACTAGATAACGATTGTTATAATTTTAGAGCGTTCTGGTATTTTAACAATGCACAGTATTTGGTACCATGGTACACCATGAGAACCGGTTTACCGCCCAACTCTACTGCTGTAATCACTAAAGACTATGCAAGCAGGACATCTCTCGCACAAGTGATGCAAGGCGATCGCGTTCCAGTTTAGGCTCGATCTCTTTAGCCTAATGTCGAGCAGAAAAACCATCCAGCTTGCTGACTGCCAAGTGCATTACTACAGCATTGTTTCGCAACCAGCCAGCATACACAATAGCTATAATTAGCAGAAAAAATTTATATTTCTTACTACCTGCAAATACTTACTTCAGTAATTATGCTTAAAATCATCATTTTACGCTATCACTGCTCATTTATCAACTAAAAACTCCCTTTTTTTAGCTTGTATCCAAACTTTCTCTCCTCTCCCGCCAGGGGCGCTGCTACTCCTAACTAGGAGGCCGCCATCTTGTTTGTTCCCCTCATCACATTTTGAGCACGTTGTTAGGGTAGGACGTGTTTGGCATCGCTGCCTTTGTTTTCTTGTTTGGAAGCAAAGTTATCAACTTTTCTGGGCAGAATTATGACCACGATAGAAGAATCAAACGATCTATTACGTGGGAGACTCAATTCGAAGAAATTTGATGCGTGTAGCTGCAAGAAACAGTCAAGAGATTTTCACCCTCTTTGCCGTGTGCAGGCCCTGAAACTTCGTCACCAAAGTATGTGAACTGTGCGATTTGCATCATCGTTCAACTATGAAGGACATTTTGCATACGTGGAAGAAATCGGATCAGAAAGCAGATCAAAGGGCCAGGGCAGCAACGGCAGGTTTGGTTGATGACGAAACGGCTGCAGCTTGTCAACCGGAGGGGAAAATAAGATGGCGTCAACAAACGAAAATGACTTTGCTGAAGTTCACGAAAGTGTGGTGGTGTGGGATGATGCAAAGTTGTTTGATGTTGGAGTAGGACAGGTGCCGTTCTCAATTGAAGAGTTGCTGGCGTTGATGCAGACCACAGCCAACGTAATTTTTTGATGCGAAAGCCACTTGTGTGGAGCAACGAATTACGGAAAAAAAAAAAAGTTTGGCGCCCTAATGGCTGATATGCTTCACTTGTTGCAACCATTGTTAGCCAAAGAAGAAGAAAAATCATTGGATATTAGGAACCGATGTGTCTGTTGTGACGTACATCAAGTCGTGTCTGCGATGCAGTCGCCAGCTATGCAGGCGCCGTGCCGTCAGGAGGCGCCACGTGTCGGAGATGTTAAGACTGCGTCTAGATCAAGTCCGGCGGCTGTAGTGAAGAGCTCGGCGAAGAAAGGAAAATCGCGGGTCAGGAAATGACAGTACTCAAATGGCCGCTCCCGGTGTGGGAAATAGCGGTTCGTATGAGCACTTCAGCGAAAAATCACGCAAAACTGTAGGAGTAGTAAAGTCCAGTGAGGACAAATTTACGAAACTACTGGACATAATGAGTTTGTTTATGGCGTCAAACACCAGAAGAGCGTGAGCGTTTAATTTTTAAAAGAGTACCATTTAAAAAAAAAAAAAAAAAAACCACCTGTATCGTTCCTGCCGTAAATCTCCGAGAAAAGGAGTAGGTTATAGGAACGATAGCACTAGTAAATAGCTATCTCTTCCCAGCCGTAAATCACCGAGAAAAGGTGTAGGTCGTAGGAACGAGAACGCTGGTAAATAGCTATATCGTCCCTGCCGTAAATCTCCGAGAAAAGGAGTAGGTAATAGGAACGAAAACACTAGTGAATGGTTTTCTCTTCCCAGCCGTAAATCACCGGGAAAAGGTGTAGGTCATGGGATTGAGACCAAGATGTATGCGTCTGTTGTCAAAAGTGTCGGGTCGTGTCGCCATCGTGTTGTGTCGTGTCGCCATCGTGTCGTCATCGTGTCGTGTCGTGTCGCCATCCTGTCGTGTCATGTCGCCATGGTGTCGCGTCGTGTCGCCATCGTGTCGTGTCGTGTCGCCATCGTGTCGCCTGTACAAACATCGTTCTTGTTGCCAGTGGTATGAGGTTAGTAAAATGGGGCTTTAGGAAGGTTCCCCCCCCCCCTTTTGCCTTCGACTATCTTCTCTTCCTTGGGTCCGTAGGCTGAGTGGGGGGTGAAAATATGCCCCTTTGGGGAATTGGCCGCTATATGCGGTCGCACGGGGCCACTATGCCCAATTTTTACTGCTAGCCTAAAATACTTACCTGTATTTTATATATGCTTTCCAGTTTTGGAAATGCTACCCGTCCCAAACATGAAATTTCTACTCTCCTGGTCCTTGCAATGGCACTCCCCGGGGCTCATGACCACCGCTAGGCGGCGCCCCATTCCCGCTCATTATCACAGTTTGTTTTGGGACGCGACTGAGACAGTCGCTACTACTCTATTCTCTCATCATGAGAAAGCCTACAAGATATACGAAATGTGCTTCTTACCCGGATTATGGGAAGCAAAAGTGTGGAAGAAGATGAATCAATTGGAAACACAAGCTTGGTGTCGCCGATGCAGAGTTTGTGACTTTTCAATTTAGAAGTGTGCCGAAGTGTGCGACAATTTAGGCCCAGACGATCGTGACGGTCGAGGCAATGTGGGCAGATTCGACCGAGCGTAGTGGTTTGCATCAATCAGAAGGCTAGAGAATTAGCCGTTTTAGGAGGGCATTCATCGTCAAACAACGATATGAATGTATTTGGAATCGGGGGTCGTTTCCGTGATTCCAACGAGTAATGCTCGACTGCTGATAGGAGCGGACGCGTCCTTTGTTTGGGCGCTGTCCGGGTCAGCATCGAACCCGTATCAGGCACCGGTCATGGCGGCATGGTAGCGCAGTGCGTGACAACGAAATGGAAAAGGCGTAGGGGAGATGGAAAGCCGACCAAGCGGCTGTGGTGAAGTAATCGACACTGGCGACGCAGAAAGGTGTTTCGACGGTTTTGAATGTTTGTTGGTCCACCGGGTCCCGCATTCCGGCGGCTGTTTATTAGTGCTGCGGACATCGTTCCAGTCCGGGTGACCGGCGGCCCTGTCCGGGTCAATGGCGGGCTGGTGACCGGCGGCCCAGTCCGGGACAATGGCGGGCTGGTGACCGGCGGACAGTCCGCCGGGTCAATGGCGGACGGGTGGCGAATTGGCTATTGTTTTCCATCCAAGAGAAGTGTGCCACCATGGAGGTTGTGATGAGCAGTTTGTAGACACGACCGACTTCGTGTTTATTAACGGCATTTCGTTCAGTGTGTGGGTCGATGGAATCGTGATGTGTGACGCTTACAGTGTGCGTCGGCCGTTCGTGAACACGATCGGCCGATCAGACAGACGGTGGAGCGTTAATTTTGTGTGACGAAACCGCGATGTGTCTGTGCGTGGGAAAGTAGTTTTCTTATTTTAACTATTTTCTGGTAGCTTATCGTCTCTGTATGACACGGGCCGATCGAGTTAATACAGTTATTTTTTTTTATTTTATTTGTGAAACAAACAGCCGGTTTCCAATGGAATGTAGCTGGAGCCAAGTACAAAAAAAAAAAAAAAAAAAAAAAAAAATTTCAACATTATTGGATCCATGCCATATAATATGGACACACGCAAAGCGTCGGGCCCGGACCAGACGGTTAGGTTATGAGTGTGGTGTTTCCGAAGGCTTCACGGGAATGGCTGCCTTCGTGAAAGGGATGCACTGTTTGGGGGACGTGCTTAGTTGCAGCACCTCCTACCTCTCGGGCCTTTCCACTCCAGTCGGGAATGACTTGCAGTTGGCCAGTCAGTATTACATCTACATGTGCTCACAGATTATCATGTGTGTATTCTCTAGAATGGCAGGTTGTGCTACCTGTCCATGTTCCCAAGTGAAAGTTGGGACAAGTCGGTCAGCTTTATCGGTTTGTAATAGTTTGTACCGATAAAGTGGTGTATATTGTTGTATGGTGACGTCCGGGGTAGGTATGATTAGGGCATGCAGGCCCTCACCACGACGTCCAGGTAAGAGAGGGGGGGGGGGGATGGCAACCCCACCCCAGCCCTCTATTTTGACCATAGTGTGTTACAGTAAGAGTCTAGTGTATGGTTGGTTACGAGTATTGTTTCCAAATTGGTTTATCATTGAAACATTGCTAGTTGTGTTTGATGGTTGGTGTTAGTCTAACACCTTGGGAAATGTGACAGTGATTCGAGGGCTGGCCTGATGCGCAGTACCCTTGAATCACAATACGACAGGGATGGAGAGATGGTAGATGCTCTCAAACTTGCTTGTTACTGTTCTTGGTGTGTTGTTGTAGAAGTTTAACTTAAGTCGTAGTCACATTATCGCTGCTCTCCCAGTCTTTTCTGCGCGAGGGCAGTTGATGGATCCCATAGCGCCAAAAATCGTCAACCACTGGTATATCCAGGCGGTAGTTGATTACATCCCGAGCGCTAGACGAAATGGCACATGTAGCAGTCACAGACCGCTGGTGCACATGGGTGTCGCAGTTTTTAACCGCGGGCACGCCATATCATGCGTGGTATTTTATATATAATGTATTAATTTTGATTGCATGTTAATCTTAAAATTGAGATTAATTTAATCTACCATTATTAATGTAGTATTGGTAAGACAATCTTGAGTAAGGTTTGAGTCTTGAGTTTTTTTGTCAAAGCCTACTAAAGTAACGCTTTGTCACTTCCACACATTCAAGGGAGATAGTTAATTATACACTTTTGTCATACCCCAATGATGAAAGTTATATATTTATAAGCTTCATGTTAAGCTTAGTGGCAGTCAATTAGTTCTCTGCAATTGATAGTCGCTTGGCCACAGCATATGTTCCATGTAACTTGGGTTATGACTGTTGGTGATTCGATGCTTGGAATGTGTGGTGTCGCCAGTCGCATTCACTGCTGTGGATATTCTTAATTTTAACGAGTAAAATTTGGCAATTAAATGGTATGGATTTTGGTTATTCGTGTTGCGGATAAAACTTCCTCCTAAAGGAGTATGTTTTTGGCGATGAATAATTGTTGAACACTGCTAAGTGCTTACCACTTAGTTTCAAGATTTCATTTATTTTATAATAAATGATTTATGATTCGCAAAGCGACTTGGTCGGCATTTAATTATAAACCTCATAATCTTGCCAACTTTTTGGTAATTTTAGCCTGTATCTTATGAGGTTTTAATAGTTTGGAATTATTGCACTTGCTACTCACTTTCTTGATTGAATTTTGGACGAACCATGTATGGGTTACCAGCTGGCGAGCAATTGGCTTACGGCCCTGGTGGCTGACAGGCCGAAGACAGTTACACTTTACTTGGTGTCAACCTGGAACTGACATTTTACGGTTTTATTGGAAATATTAGCCTAACGACTCAGAAATTTCGTAATAGGGTAAAAATAAGATCTGTGATGTAGCGTAAAGTTTATTTGGGAAGTTCGTTTACGGTGGCTTTTATAGCAGCATTGCCTGTGCATCGGTGAATTGACATGGTATTTACCACTAGGCTACCATTATTGGATGATGGAATTCTGCGGTGTTTTCGTGATCGGCGAGGGACATGTTCTAACATTGCCTAGACTTGGTAGGGTGTTTTATGACTACGTGTTTATGAATTCGGGGGAAATGTGATAGTGATTCAAGCATCCATGCTAAGTCTACCGTATCTAGGATACACGAAAAAGTCAGTTATCCGACAAAATGTGTAAAATCGTGTATTTTGTCTGATTTTCACCTAAAAACACGCATTTCATCAGGCATTTTTAGATTCTGTTCAGACAATTTAACAAGCCAAATATTAGACACTTTGTAGATTTTGCTTGTATGGATTCAAGGGATAGCTTGACACGCTGTACCCTTGAATGACAATGCGACAGGATTGGAGAGGGGTTGGCAGCCATGACCATAGCAGTTCGTTCGTTCTGGTGCATTGTAGTTGGAGTTTATGTATACTAGTCGCTGTCACATTATCGCTGCCTTCCCAGACGAAAGATAAATCTGGGCAAGGTGCAGTGGATGGTTCCAGTGGCGGTTATACCCGTGAAGTTACCCAACGGGGGGAAAACTTTGCCACGTCAGTAGATTTGGAGGACGATGAGATACGTCGGCTCTGGGGGCTGCCTCGTCGACACCAGCTCGGGGGACGGACTGGTGAATCTACAGGACAATGTTACCTTACCGGGCTCACCTAGACGGGACGGCAGTGTGGATACGACAGGGTATGGTGATGACGAGTCATCGCCTATACATATGAGATGAACATTGGGCACGATCCTAACAGTGTGGTTTTGGGGCCTGCCCCACAAATCTCCGACCAGGTATCGATGGAGACCGGCCGGACCAAGTCCGGACTGGAATCCTTAGCTTTCAGTAGTGGCCAGGAGGGAGACAAGAACGGACAGAAATGCCCGGACACGATCATATCCCAGTCCTGGTCTAAGGCATGGAGCAGCGGACAGCCGATGTCGGTCTGCACACAGTCCGGGTCTCGGCTAACTTCGCAGTCCGGGTCAAAGCCGAGTGGACAATCCCAGCTCAACCTTGCAACCGCATATTCCGTGGGGCTTGCTAGTATCGTGGGACAGCCAGTGGGCAATTTTTGGTGGCCAACGGGCGGGGTCATTCGATTACAACTGGCGGAACTATGGACACTGAAGTCGGCGGACCAGGTCGACTTCCCTTACCGGCATCTGGGCAGCACACTCCACCCAAACCTTACGCCCCACACCATCACACCGGCAGGTTGTGAAAAGTGAGCGTGTTAACGGAGGATGATCCAAGGGAGTCTCCAACGTGGTGGGAAAGTGTCACCGCGACTCTTCCTTACAGATCTATGAAGGAATGTGGAGAGGGTAGTTGGAGTGGTGCAGTGTTAAGACGGTTAGTGCATCACAACCTTAACCATGGGAACTTTACGAGTTGTTAGTTCTCTATTTGACCAGGGTTTGACACCGTGTGCTATCAAGGGTGCAGGGCTGCCATCTATTCAGGGTTGGCAGTCGGGGGGAAGCAAGGAGACATATGTAAGCACAGTGTGGTCACGAGTTACCCAGTCCTTCGGTGTACTATGCCCTATAGGGCGAATACTGTGCCCTTAGGGGGACCCTCCATGCATTCTGCATATTCTGGTCTCCCCCCCCCCTCCCCTGTTTGAGCGGTGGCACGATGCCTTCCCCAGAAACCTCACTTTTACCCTTGAGACAGATGAGACACCGACGACAGTTGTGGTGTCAACTTTAACCCCTTCATTGGAACCAGGATTCTCGGATAGGTTCTCTGCCCCCCGAGCGGTGAGGGCCTTCCTCACTTGACCCAAAAGGTTATGTGAGGAAACTAAAGCTGTAGGGATTTCGTACCGTGGATATAGGCCACGAGTCCCGCTGTTCGTAAAGCTCACGAAGGATGGTGGGTACTTTACGTGCGACCCTGCATCACCAGGGCTCTAAGGTAGAGCGATAGGCAGAGCTTTCACAGGAGCACGTCGCTCGGACACTCCTGCCAGGGGGCGGTGTTACATGCACGGGGTTCATACCAGGGTAACATCTTGGGCGCTAACAGCTGGAACGCCGTTGGAGGAAAATATCGAAATTGGTCGCTGGAGGAACCGCAATACCTTCATCGCCCACCATCTACAGCGTGTGGGAACCCTCTCATCAGGTAACAGAGGGTATTAATTCACCGCGGCAGGTAAAGTAGTGAAGTATTAAGGTAAGGGTTGTAGGTTATCTACCGGACCTGAAGGGTCTACAGTTGCTTACTGCGTTCACACATGTTGCACTTTGTGTGATTTTGGTAGGATGGTCTTGCAAAGGCGTGGGTTCGACGCCACCTATTTAGGTAGGACAAAGTCAGCATATATAAAATACAGGTAAGTATTTTAGGCTAGCAGTAAAAACGGGGTTTTACCCCTAAAAATAGTTTTTACTTAGCCTAAAATACTTACCTGTAGGAACCCACCCTCCTCCCGCGTCGAACCGTCTAGAACGGGGAGACAAACTGTGATAATGAGCGGGAATGGGGCGCCGCCTAGCGGTGGTCATGAGCCCCGGGGAGTGCCATTGCAAGGACCAGGAGAGTAGAAATTTCATGTTTGGGACGGGTAGCATTTCCAAAACTGGAAAGCATATATAAAATACAGGTAAGTATTTTAGGCTAAGTAAAAACTATTTTTAGGGGTAAAACCCCGTTTTTCGCCCCCCCCCCCCCGGTTTGCCTTGGAACCAGGGCATTGTTAGCGGCATGTGCAGGGGATTATGGTTCAAAACTTGGGTCTGTTGCACACCTGTCATGTTCTAAGCCTCTGCCACCGCGTGATCCGAAGAAGACACACGTGTTTCTTACTACCTGCAAATACTGATGCATACACATATGTTTTTCAAATCGGTCGGAAAATGCGCCCCGAATAAGAAGGGTTTCGGACCTACAAGGAAGCCGAATACGTAACTGAACGGTGTAGTATCGATTCGGTTCTCAAGACACCCCTCGTTCATTTAAACTCCTACTCAGCAATTGAAGAGGACGAGGTCATGTTGAGAGCAAGCGCTCAAGTAGGGCTTATTACTCGGCATCAGCTCCAGCTTTGAAGGCGATGGCATTGGTCAACCCGGAGCTCATGGAAAATAAAACAATTAGGGAATGTATGTATAGTTTAAGTTGGCAATGCCGTCTACTCATGAACAATGTCTTTCCGCGAATCTGCAACTGGGTTCCCGGCGGATGTAGTGGGCAAGTTTAGACTTTTGAGTTCAGGGTTCTGGAGACTTGCTTAATGGACAGTTACTTGTATTGGCCCCAGAACTCAAAGAAAAGGTTCGACCTGCCCAAACATTGGTCAGCACGAACCATGGAAGCTATCGAAGCAAGCCTATGTATGCAAAGATCCAACACCCAGCATCCGGACATTGGAATGATCCATATGGGGGAAAGAGTAGCAGCAAAAAGCCAGCGGACAAGTCAAAGGAGCGTTCGCCCTTTCGTGACCATCCCCCCTCCTGGTCACGCGGGAAAGGACCAGAGAGTT
>JAHWFP010126244.1:6396-23203 GCA_023313725.1 Lithobius niger
AGTTCAGAAATATATGTGTGAAGTTCAGAGTTGTATGTGTGAAGTATAAAATAGTAATAAAGTGAACCTCCAGGGCCACCATAGTATTTCGCTATAAATGAATTAATTTAACTTAGCCCGACGCTCGGTACAATTTGTAGAAGGAAATACGGCCGATTTGGCTCTATTTCAGGTGAAAGAAAGGAGTGCCTTTGAATGATAGCAACAAAAGTGCAGGGACGGAGTGGCTACGGTCAAGGCTGAGGGCTCGCTATTGTAAACGAATTTGATAGAAATACGTTTTTGGCGATGGGATGGGTTAAATACTTGGCTACAAATCTGCCGAAGAAATGGTCATTAAAAAAAATACATTGGATTAAATGACGAAACATGGGGTATGTTTAAAGTTTTGTGTGTTCCCAATGAATTAAAACTTTAAAAGTAAACTTTATAGGCCATGTTTTTTTTTATTTGTTTGTTCTATATTTTTACCGAAGTCTCTACACAACAAATAATGTGGGGAGGGGGGAGCCGGGGAGGGGAGGGATATCCGAAAGGCAATGGAGCAAGGACAATTTTTTCCAAGGAATTTTGCGCCCCTCAACTCTTGAGGTTGGTAGGGGTACGTACAGTTACTAGATTTCCTGCCTAACGGGCCAAAGTCGGAACTACAACAGTAAATTAATGGGGATAAAATGAAATGTGTAAGATAAACACGGTATTTTCTTTATCCAGTCGAAAATTCATCTGATCTCCCCCCCCCCCTCCCCCAATTTCTCACTGGTTTTAAAAGGACCGAGTTTTTTTTCCCAGCTATACAGTTATACAGAATTTCCAAAGGGGCAATTTTTTAAAGTAAAAATCAGCCCATCTTTAGAGTAAGGCCGCTTATCGAAGTTCTCTGGGAAATAAAAATTGAAAAAGCAGCCAATAGTAAAACAAAGAGAAAAGGGCGAGGGGAGAAAAAGCACAATGAATAAAGTTATGGAATACAAAAAAGCCACAGGAACAGAAATGTTACGAAAGTTGTTAAATGGTGAAACTTCGTGCCCTGCCTGGTGAAGTTCGTGCTAAGGCATCTAACCCAACATCCTAAACTATAATGATAACGTGAAATAAATAATAAAAACGCCAAGATAATTTTTTTCCCAGCAAAAACAAAACAACTTTAATAAAACCATTTCCTGGAGAAACTCCGTACCCTTCCTGGTGAAATTCGAGGCTAGGCTTCTGACGTACCCTATCTTATAATAATAGCAAACCACGAAAAAAAAAACAGCCAAAAACGACAACACAGTTTATTTGTCGCTAGGCCTTTGTTCGGCAATTTGTCTCATCAGCTTGTTTTCCGCACAAGCAGATTAGTACCTAACCCCCCCCTCCACCCCCACCCTTACACTTTAGCAATGGTTAACTATTTTATGTATTATTTCTTCAATGGGTAAATTTATCTTTGTTTAACTAGCAAGTGGTGTTTTGAGGAAGTCGTCATTTTTTACAGATTTTTTTATGACTAAAAGCAAACTTGTCACATCGTTTAGTTTTTCTTTTCTGGTTTCTTTATAACTGTCTGTCTCATGTTTAAAGTTTAAATAAGAGACAGTTAAACAGAGGTTATAACAATTCACTAATTTGAATTTGTTCTTATCTAACCCAGTAATGCTTGCTGTATTTAATGCGTTTTTAATTTAGGGTTTATGGTATACGTATTGGACAAACAAACTTACGTCCACATTCACTAAATTTCTTTCATAAATTCTTCAAGTAAAAAAAAAAGATAAAAGAAAATGTTCTCTAGTTTATTCCACGTATTTTATATTACACATTTTATATTTTTATGCTGTATTTATTCATTCTTCGTCGTATTCGTTTTGCTTATCCTTTTCCGTTTACTAAATCTCACTGCAGCATGATCTATTCGACAAATCATCACGCGCTTTTAGTGCCGGCAATCAACCAGCAGCAAATGATGACGTAGCTCCTGCGTTTGAGCCTCGTGCCCCAAAATCTCTATTTCTGACTGCAAAGACGGTGCGCTTCTAAACGTGAGATGCAAGTGCAAATACGCGAAGCGTCACAGAGCGTGCGGACAGAAATATGCGGCGTCACGCGTCAAAAGCGCCCCGTGTAGACACACCTTTAGAAAGTTCTGAAAATGACGCTTCGAAAGGTATATTGTTTGTCAAAATCGGTTAAAATTTGAAAAAAATGACAGCATAAACTGTAAAAACCTTCAGTTTTCGTAAACGTTTTCGAAGATATTTCTTAAACGGGGCCGTCTATCAACACGTGGTAAAAAGCATTAGAAAGCTCTGAAAATGACGTTTCGAAAGGTATATTGTCTGCCTAAATCGGTTAAAATTTGAAAAAAATGACAGCAAATATTGTAAAAACCTTCAGTTTTCCTAAACGTTTTCGATATTGTTTGTCAAAATCGGTTAAAATTGAAAAAAAATAACAGCAAAAACTATAAAAAAAAACTTTCCATTACCAGGATTTTTTTTACCTTTTTATTAATGAATTTGAGATTTTTATTTTGAGGCTTGTATTTGTGCCAGTCACTTAAAAAAAAAAACACGTCTGAAAAGGGTCAATTCATACCCACCTGCCAATTTTCAACATGCTAGGTTAAATAGTTGCTCTGTAATCTTTATTCTGTAGCAACTCATATCACATTCACATGCTAATTAGTATGTGAATGTGGTATAGTTGCTACAGAACAAGATTACAAAACAACTACTCAACCTCGCATGTTGAAAATTGGAAGGTGGGTATGAAATTACACTGTGTAGACATATTTTTTTTTCAAGTGACTGGCATATACCAAACGACAGATTGCTTTTTAACTTAGTTCATAATATACGCAAAGAAGGGTTGGCTGAAAAAAAAACGAAACTGTTGTGTCTTGTAACTGACATAAAGACAATCTTAAAAATAATTAAAAAATCTAATTCGTTAGGAAAACAGGAGTTGGTGGCCTAAATCATGCTAATTTTTCGGAGGGACACGTGGTTGCATTGTAGAGAGCTGTTGTCATTGATTGATAAGTCAAGAATATTCATTCATACTTCTCACAAATACTTAAGAAGTAAGTTTAGAAAGATGAGGAATTGTGTGTTTGTTGTCGAAATTTAGCATAATGACTGACAAATGAAGAGAGCCACAACTCTCCTCAACCATTGCCATGACCTGCCGCCTACAGGCCAAATGAATTCTTATAATAATTTAACACTTTTTTTTTAGGATTAAAGAAAAAGGCTTAAAGGCTTAAGGCTAATTCTTAGTGGCTTATTGCTTATATGCATAAGCAACATATCCGCAATGTAACAAAACATAATATTAAAGAAAGACGAGTACAAAAGCGGTTACCTACTGAGATGAATACAATCTTAAGAATACAAAGACAGCAAAAGGATTCCTGGTAACGTTAGCAACTAACTAAATTAAAACAAATAACATAATTAAGTATCAGACCGTAAAAATATTTTTTAAATGGATATTCAAAGTATCATACTATAATTCAACTGTCTTTTTAAAGTAGAATATTTATGAATGATAATACATTTTTAGAGAGAGAATTAAATATAAATGTTAAAAGAATAATTACTATTTCGTTTTCCATAAGTGATCCTAACAAGTGGCAGTAGTAATTGTAATGTTGTTCATCATTTAAGCATTACATTTTTATCCAAAGAATTTAACATACAAAAGTAGTTCTTTAATACAATAACATAGTTTCTTAAAATTTAAAATATCTAGGAAACCATAAACTTGAAAAAATTTATTTATTTGAACTCAACTTATTACGATTAAATAGAGTTTTAATAACCTTGTTTTGGATGCTTTGTAGTCGTTTAATTAAGTAATGATTAAACCTTACCTTAAATGTGATTCAATCCATACACAGTAAAGAATTGTTCTAGTTTTAGCATTTAGTATTGATATTATCAAATATAATTCGGGTAATCAATATAACTAAGTTCATAATATTTGTTTGTTTGTTTGTTTGTTTGCGTGTCGCCAGATCACCAATACTTGAAGTCAATCTTATTTAGTTTGTTTGTTTGTTTGTATCTCTGTCAAACGGAATTGTCTGTATAAGTAATGATTTGAGCTGTGTTTCAACAAAGAGGCACAGTACTGATGACGTCATGTTTTTTTCCGGTCACACTGTTTTCATGCCAACGAAATCTAGGGCTCGATTTCTCTTAACTCTGAATCTAATTAAACTTGGGTGACTGCTAACGGGAATTCAAGGTATTTACCTCCAAACGGGAAATCATAACAATGCTCTATAAAACCGGCCATATAAGAGGGCTGTCCTAATATACTTCTAATTTCCTTAATAAGTAGACAATATGAGTCTCGAATTTAAAGTTTTGATCAATGCTTAAACCTAACTATTTTGCTGAATTTACTTCCTTAACTAAAAGCACCCCTCTCTTTCAAGCATTGTAAGGATAATCTCATCCTTATGCTGTATTACCTTATGTAAAGTTTTGATGTGCGTAAGTACAATTTCTTCTTCGGCATTAAACAGCATTTTTGGTACACCAATTTGAAATTATGTCTAATTGTGTCTGTAACTTATCTATCATTTTTTTATAATCAACATGAATAGATAATAAAAACAGATCATCTGCAAATGTGTGCATGCTTTCTTGTTCAACACTACAGTCAATGTTAGTTATATACATCAGAATAAATAGTGGTCCTTGGAAGGATCCCTGTCGAACACCATCATTGCATATTAAGATGTCACTTTTATAATTTTCTACTTTAACACGACTGGTTCTGTTTTGAAGATTACTTTTAAGAATATTTAATATTTTACCTCGAATTCTACACGATTCCATTTTTTCTAGTAAAAAATTTCTATTATTGTGTCAAAAGCATTTTGCAAGGGGGGGATTGAGTCTTAATGGTGCGTCGATGGCTGCAGTAACAGCTGCAGTAACGACTGCCAACCTCAGTAACAGTGCAGTGGTCCAAATTGCCACTGCACCACAGATTTCAGAGATGTTAAACAAACCCCAAAACAAGATCTTATTATAGATCCGTACCTCTTGCTGGAATTAAAAACACCTGATAAGAGTACAGATTTATCACTAAATGATGCACTACGTATCACTGAAGACGGAAACGAAGATGTACACCATCAAGAGGGTGACAATTAATGCTGCAGTAATTTTATCATTTAAATGTTTTAGCGATTCTATAGTACCTTTTTTTTAAATTCAAACTAAAACTAAGAAAGTAAGTTTTCAGAAAGTATTTAGAATTTTTCAAAACTTAAAAAAATTTTTTCAGCCAAATAAATCTTCTCTGCGATTTTATGATTTGCAGATAAAAGTCCTATTAGTCTATAGTTATTAACTTCGTTTTAGCACCTTTTTTTAAAAATAGGTCTGAATAGCTGAATTTTTAATTTGTCAGGCCATATCTCCGATTTATTGATTCAGTTAATTAGTGGCACAAGGAAATTAAGTGAATGATCAGATAACCTATTTTTTTATGAATTGCATCTTTACCAACGAATTTTGTAAACTTTAATAGACATAGCATATTTTAACGGCGTATTTTGCTATTTCTTTAATGTACATTGTATTAATATTTCTATTACATTCAAAAGTTCTGTTGTATTATCTCTTTTATATTTTCTCTCAAGATTATCGGCTTGGTTAACAATACACCTACTAAACTCATTACAAGTGTCTTTCAAATATAAGTTCACACAGTACTTTGCAATATTTGTTACATGTAAGCCTGTTAATTCATGTATTTGCTTCCACATTATTTTTTTAACCTTTATTGTGTTCGACAATATCTTTAAAAAAATAATGTTTGTCGTTTTTTATGCTTTTGTTTACTAAAGTTTTAGACTCTCATGCAAGATTAATGGCAAGTGAATCCTTTTTTATTAACTGCCATAAGTTACTTTTTTCATTGATTATAGTAACAGTTTTACAAGTAATGAAATATTTCCTTGGTGTCAGCTTTTTCTTATTCTTACACACAATTTGATTTTTTCATAAATATTAAAAATTTAAAGTTCAATTACATCATACATTACGTTTGGACATTTAAACAGTTTGATGTACTCCCAATCCACCTGATCAAGTTCTAATAGAATATAATTATCATTATAAAAGAAATCAAGATTATCCATCCCTTCTTTTAAATTTGTTTATTTTATGGGCGTTAATTATAATTCCTGCCATCAGCAATTTTGTTTTTAATGGTGATTCCTACATTACCTTTAAAAATCTTCTTATATATGCGATGCATGGAATGCATGCAATGCAATGCACTAAAAGAGATAGTGAGTCTGTTACATCTTAATTCCTCTCGTGTCTGTGTATTTAATTTGGATTCAAAGCCATGACTAGCTAATAGATTTTGTACTTTTCAGCTCCATACCCCATTTTTGTATCAACCATGGTTTATTATCATTTTCTAAAATATCAATATTGATATCATCCATAATAAGTAGATTATCCAATTATCACAAGCCTTTAATTTAATCCCTAGTTCTTTAATAAAAACATTTAAATTGGTTGAAGGTTGTTTATATACTGTCATCATCCCAATCAAAATTTAATTCAATAGCATCATTAATCTTTAATTTAATATTAACAACAGTGTGTTGAAGGTTATCTTTTACAAAAACGACTAGACCACATCCCATCATGTTATCTTCTCTTGTATAATGTATAATAATTATAGTCTCCTTATTTTTAATACTAATCTCAGTTATTAAGATCCACCCAAAAACATAACTGGTAGAAAAACCCGCCAAGTTTCCAAAAACGGTCGGCCTTTGAAGGTAGTGATATCAGTCCACCTGGGAAAGGCCGCCAAGGTTAATCCTATTAGCCAAGTTAATCGCACATACTAACAGTTCGAAAGTAAAAAAAACTAGAAGATTGCTACTAACGGTAGCAATCTCCAAGTTTTCATTTAACGTCCAAAGTATTATTCGGTGCGATTAACTTGGCTGATAGGATTAACCTTGGTGGCCTTTACCAGGTGGAATGATATCACTACCTTCAAAGGCCGACCGTTTTTGTAAATTTGGCGGGTTTTCCTACCAGTTATGGTTTTGGGCGGATATCACAACTTTCATAGGACTGTGAACGTATATAAGGGTACACCGTCTGTTTAAGATGCTTCAATCCCATTTTTGCACACACTAACAATCGCTGATTTCGTTCGCTTTGCTCACTCAATCAGCGCATCCCCTTCAGTTGTTTTGTTTATCCCTGCAACTTCCCCTTAATTTTTCAAGATTTCGTTCACATTTAGTCATGCAGAAACCCCCGAAGGTCGCTGTTACTAAAACAGCAGAACGCGAAGCATTTTTTTGGGGGTTATAACCAAAAAACCCTTTAGCTCGTGTATGCTCGTATTGTTGCGTAACCATCATATAACGTGCATCCCTTTATTCTTACGCTATCCACGGCAACGTTAATGTTTCTATATTTTGTCCTTCGTTACAGTACAGTTTTTAGTTCGTCCAGGCTTTTACAATAAATCTAAGGACCAGTCTTGATTGTTCAAGCGATTGTTGCTTAAAATCTTTGGTTGCAACTTGGAAAAGAAACGAAATTTAAATTCGCCGGTGGCGAAATTCTAAACCCTCCCACGCATTTGTCCTGACCCCTATAACCCCCAAATAAACAAAAGGACCATCCTCAGACCATGCATCCGTGTGCAAAAGTTCAGATACGTAGGCCTTCTCAATTTTGCGCTAGCCATGAGCAAAAAGTCTATGGGATTTAACATGGGAAAAATCTTATTAGCTAGACAGTAACATAAAAACAACGTTATTGACGCATCTTTTTCTCTATAATTGGTGGACACTCATCCTTTAAATTTTAGTTTTTCTTAGTCTCTGAACCTTCTCCTTACATTTTCCACAGTTTGAAACATTTCTGTCGCATTGGGATTTATCCTCAACATGCCAAAATATGCTTTCAGTTGCTTACAGTTAACAGACACATGTCTGCTAGTGAGCCGCATTTTTATAATTAACAATCAGTTTTTAACAATCGGATGTCTAGAATGGGATGATCTACTGTTACTTGGCGGCGACACACTAGCGTGTGTCTAGATTAGATCCCACTCCCACATCATTCCACTTTTTCAGTCTCATACTTAAACAGATCCTAATTTTTCCCATAAATTTCTAATATTTACATGTAAAACTTTAATTTGATCTCCGATTGGATGAAAATTAGCATCAAGTAAGGTTTTTGTATCTTCAACGTGGTGTATAAGTAAGTTTACTGGATTTTCATATTAATTTTTACGGCAAATCACTTTCACTTCTTATTACAAGTACATTTTCATCGTTTTCATTCCTTCTCGTTGCTACCTTACCATTTCTTACCCAAACATACTAAAAGTTGAGTATTAGTGTAATATTTCGCTAGCAAAAGATTTCTTTTATAGTTTAGATTTATTTTAAATTAGATTTTTTTATAGTTTAGATATTTTTTATTGTTTTCCGTGCCTTAATCCTCATATCTCTATCTTCCCTATGTTTGAATTGGATAATGATGGGATCATTTTTTCTTGTCTATTTTCTGGATTCTGTGAACCTTTTCAACATGGTATTCGTTGTATTCATCAATTTTCAACTGATTTGCAATTCTAGCTACAGTATCTTTTCAGTCCTCTTTTGAAACGCTATCCACACCAAAAATTCATATGTTCCAGTTTCTTTGGTATTGTTGCAGTTCATTTTGTTCCAGTTCCATCTTTTTAAAAACTGGATTTGCAGTTACACAGTGTTTGTGGTCAGCTTCGACTTGTTCAAGTCTAACTCCCAAATCTTTCTTCTTTTTTTAATATCATTATTTTCCTCTTTTATTTCTTCATATGTCTTGGTTAAATAGTTCATGGAATTTATCATGTCATCCACTTTTTCTTCAAACTTCAGTAACCTATTAATTTTCCGTTCCAATGTATTTAATGTTGCATTAATGTCTCCTTGTGTCAAGGGTTTATTTTGAGTTATTATTTCAATGGCTTCTGGGTTTTTTCAGTGTCCTGTATCCTTTCTGGTATTCCTGGATTATTTCTCTCATTATCTTGTTTTGTTATAGTTTATTCAGAGTACATAGACAAGGTTTCTACCAGGCCCAGACTGGGTAGGGGGGCAGGAGGGTGATCACCCGGGGGCCAAACTGGTTGGTCCATTGTCACGTCACCCCATCCCATACATTATCACAGTTCTGTTTTATGTTGAACAAAATTTTGATTTTAATTATGACGCGACTATTGACGAAGTAGCAACACGCTACGGTATCTTAAGATGTAAACAACTTTTAATTGTAAAGATTAAATAATCTAATGATTCAAATGATTATCCTTACCATTTGTTCATACCATAAAGACAATGACAACCCAATTAAACAAAAGATTTGAATGAACGTTATAGATATATTTTAAATTTTAAGACTCGATGGGGCGGTGTGCCGGTAAATTTATGGAAAAACTAATACAGTGAGCCAATTTGTTTTAATTAGGTGGACCAAAATAGTTATGAGCCCGGTAACAAGAATTGAGCCAGGCCAGGCCTGGTTTCCACAAAACCAAGGCACGAAGCAAAATAAATGCTTGTCTGTGCTCTGGAAATTTATTTTTCAGATGAATAGTAATCATTCATACAATATTCAATACATTCAAATGTTACTTAATGTAACTTTCAAATATCCATCAGTCTACCTATTTTTTTTATTACTAGTGTAATGGTAATTTTAGTTTTGTCACTTATAGTTCGTTTAAGAGTCCAAATGGTAGTAATTTTAGATGTTTATTAGCCAGTATTTTACTAATTTATTAATATTATGAGGTCTAAGGTTTATTCTAAAATGCTATGGTAATTCATTTAAAATTCAAGGAAGGACAAAAGCAATATTTCTTTTCCCATATGAATTTCTCCAAGGTAGGATTTTAAGCCACGCCGTGTTATTTCATGTTAGTCTTGCAATTTTATCTTGTAACGTTAGGTCAAAAAAGAATTTATTAAAAACAGTTAATTTATATAAATTTTGAAAGGTTAACATTTCGTGTTTCAACATAAGCAGATTAGTTGTCTTGTTGTTATTTCAACCGAAAAGAGTTTTTATTGCTTTATGCAATATTTTTTGTAAACGTCTTATATTCCAGTTCGAAGTTGAGCCAAAAATTGAGCAAGCGGATCATGTAGCTGGGACTATCATGTTTCAAACAACACAGATTTGGTTTTCGGGACAAGGGCCTCTCTTAGGGTATAGAGTGATTGTATCATACTTCTAATATTTTATGAGTATATCATGTGAACTGAGATGCGGATATCATATCATGTATATCATGTGTATCTGGTGAACTTCCAATCAACATCTGTAATAATACCCGGGTATCTTAATCTGTCAACCGGTGTCAGTTTAGACCATTTACACTGTGCTTACATTCTCAGTCTTCTTTGTGCAATTGTATATTACATCTATTGATTCTTGATGCATGCAAAGTTGTGATATGAATCAAAACTGTTTTTACTCTACTATTAATATTATTATTATTATTATAATAAATAATAATAATATTATAATTATACTTTGCTTTATTTCATTTTATGTTACAGTAACAACGCCACAATGGTCTCTTCTATATGTAACAGAATATAAAATAATTAACACAATTAATACGAATACAGAAGACAAAATCTATTGCACAAAAGGAGACGCACGAAAGGCATCTAAGCCCTTGTATGTGCTATCTCAATTACGTCAATTAGTTTTTTATGCTGTATTAGATTACCCCTTCCTTAAATCAATATTCATTTACCATTAATGTTTTTTTGTTATTCTGTTTAATTCTCTAAACATGTAACTACACTTATCTAAGCCTTCGTTCATGTTGTTAAATATATTTACAATGTAATAGTCCACAATTTATTTTACCATATTCATTTCTAATTTTCGGTAACGTGAATGTTCTGTTATTCTCTCTATTTAACGACCTAGTGTTTAACATCTTTTGTAGAATGCTTTGTTTGAAAAAGAACGTTTTGCTGGACCCCAGCCAGGCCGGCTAAAAATGGTTTCTTTTTTGCCTAAAACATACTTAACCTGATAATTTAACATTACATTGTCCTCAATTAATGTCTCCCTGGAGGTTTTTAAGTTGCTTGTAGCCGCCTGATTGCATGATCCACTGCGCATGTGCAGCCCTCTCTATATAAGCGAGAACGTGGTTGGTCTCGGCATTTATTTTCCTCTCAATCTGTCAGGCGGTAACTCGAGAGGGGAGGTAAAGCGGGCTTATGTTAAGTATGTTTTAGGCAAAAAAGAAACCATTTTTAGCCGGCCTGTCTGGGGGCCGGAAAAATGCTCTTTCTTTGTTTGCCAAACATATAAACCTGATAATTTAGCATTATCAGTAGACCTCGTAAAAACGTGGTGGGGGGGGCACCGGTCTGACGGGGCGCCCTGGGATGCAATCAGGCTTCTCTCCAAGAATTTCATTGTAGTAAAAATTTGCACTTTGTTCAGAACAAGATGATGAAACAGGAACTTGGACCTCTTTCTTGGGATTTGGACCGTCGTTAAATGAGGGATCTTGCTTCCTTCTATGGTTGGCTTGTTACCATCTGGGATGGCTTGCTTCAGTTTCGTTCTGATTGTGCTTAAGGGGGCTTGACCACAGTTCCGACTGCGCCGATTGGTCCCAGACAGTGTAGTCTCGATCCTTCTCTTGACATGTTCCTTAGGTAGTGGGAGGTGAATGTCGTTGAGTGAGTGACGCCAGGATGCGGCTTGTAGAATTTCTTCTGTTGGGGGGGATTGAGGCTTAATGGCGCGTCGACAACTTGGTCATTAGCGCCAACCTCAGTCACATTGCAGTGGTCCGGGTTGCCACTGCACCACACATTACAGAGATGTTATTCAAACCCCTAATCTAAATCTTGTCATACATCTGTACCTCCTGCAAAAATTGAAAAACACCGGACAGGAGGACAGACTTATCGCCCAACTGACGCGCAATGTCATGCGGAAGATGGAACCGACTACGAACACCATCAAGATGGCGACAATCAACAAGTAAGTGCCGGACCGTAAGTGGCCGTCGACACCAAGAACATTCAGGAGGGTCAACCCCCCGCAAAAGGAAACAGTGAGTAAGTCGGGTGTGACCAATTCGCAAACGGGCCAACACAACCTCCTCACGGCGACTGCGGCGACACGCCGAGTGCCACTCCTCGACAGTGCCTTTAATGGCCCGTAACTTATTACCGTCCTGTCTGTCCCACAAGGTTTGCCAAAAAGCGTGTAACCTCAGACGCAGAGTTGGAAAGGCATCTGAGGGAACAAGGCTGAGATCCCTACCGAGAGGGCCAGAAAGGGCCCCTTTCGCAGCAGAATCAGCTTGTTCATTCCCTGCTATCCCAACATGGCCCGGGATCCAGCAGAAAAGCACGGTTTTCCGCTGGCCAGGCAAGCGGGAAAGCAAAGCTTGGACACGTTGTGTCAAGGAGTTCCGAGGATTGTAATTCGCCAAGGACTCCAGGGCACTCATGGAATCACTAAAGACAATGAAATGCGTGCCCTGAAGGTCAAGGATCCATTCCACGGCCAAACCAAGAACCAAAAGCTCTGCAGAGAACACAGAATAGCCTGATGGAAGGTGATGGGCAACTGTTACACCCTTACACACACAAGCACACGCCACGCCAACGTCGGACTTCGACCCATCAGTAAACAGGCGCAGATAACCGGCGTACTGAGAACTCAGCCGCCGGAACTCCTGTAAGTACCTTGCTGGTAGAGTAGAACCCTTCGGGAGGGACGCCAGAGCAAAAATGAAACTGCCACTTGGGACAAGCCAAGGGGCAACTGGCATTCTCCCAAGCCTCAAGACGCAGGGCATTTCAAAGGCTATCTCCTGACAGGACTGCTGGAGCCTATCGCGGAAATCACCCTTACCCACCCTGCGTCTACCGACTCGCAAGTCTGGCCCAAAAACCATGGACCAAGCAGGACTGGATTGCACAGCACACAAACGCACAGCATACTGAATGGCAAGCTGTCGCCGACGAATGGCCAAAGGTGGCTCCGAGGCCTTAGCATAGAGGCTGACCACTGGAGAAGTTCGAAAAGCCCCAGTCGCCACACGCAGGCCACTGTGATGCAGTGTCCAACATCCGGAGAGTGGAGTCACTAGCCGAATCATAGACCATACACGCATAATCAAGTTTGCTGCGGACAAGGGCTCGGTAGAGGCGCAACATGGCAGCGCGATCGGCACCCCATGAAGTGCCCGACAGGACCCGCAAGATGTTAAGCGCCCGCAAAGCCTTGTCTTTAAGCCGACGTAAGTGTGGATGCCAAGACAACCTGGAATCGAACACCAGACCCAGGAAACGTGCCTGTGGGACAACAGGAATTTGTGCCTGTCCCAAGTATAGGCAAGGATCCGGGTGCAGTGTTCGTTGGCGGCAAAAGTGGATACACACAGTCTTGTCCGGAGAAAACCGGAAACCATTACTTACCGCCCAGGTCTGGACTTTGTTAATTGCCAGCTGTAGCTGCCGCTCGCAGGTCTGCATGCGAGCTGCCCGAAAGCGCAGGCCGAAGTCATCGACAAACAATGACTGGGGAACAGCAGCTTGCTGAGCAATGGGGTTGATCCCTTTAGCAAACAAGACGACACTAAGAACACCTCCTTGAGGCACACCATTCTCCAAGACACACGGGCGGGAAAGAGTCGCTCCGACACGAACGCGAAAAGAACGGCCTGAGAGGTAAGCAGAAAGCAACAGTGGCATCTGTCCCCTCAAGCCATAGTTATAGAGATTACGGAGAATCCCATAACGCCACGTCGTATCATACGCCTTCTCCAAGTCAAAGAAAACCTGTACCAGATGATGACGCAGACGAAAAGCCTCCCTCACATCTGATTCAAGGGCAACTAGATGAACGATAGTTTACCGAAACCGTCGAAAGCCACACTGGGACACAGATAAGAATCCTCGTGATTCCAACACCCACACCAACCGCTCACTGACTATCCGTTCCATAAGTTTACAGACACAGCTAGTCAGAGCGATTGGGCGATAACTGGAAGGAGAAGTAGGGTCTTTGCCCGGTTTTACAATCGGGATGACCACTGCTGTCTTCCACGCTGCTGGAATAGAGCCCTCTGCCCACACACGGTTGAACATCCCCAGCAAGAACTGCTGGGAGGCAAGGGTCAGATGTTTCAACAGTTGATAGTGAACATCATCAGGCCCCGGGGCGGAGTCATGCGACTTGGACAAAGCTGAAACAAATTCCTGCCAGGTAAATGGTAAATTGTACTCCTCTAGCCCATCGGAGCGAAAGTCAAGAAAGCGAGCCTCTTCTCTACGCTTAATCCCGAGGAAACCAGGATCATAATGGTCATCACTCGAGACCCGCGCAAATGCAGACGCAAGACAATTGGCGATATCTGGCACAGAAGAGACCACGGTATTCGCCACCTTCAGCTGTGAAACCGGGGGAAGCACGCTCCTCCCCGAGATCTGGCGCACCTTCCGCCACACCTGCTGAGCAGGCGTGGAGCGCGTGATCGACGAAACATAAGCTGTCCACGAAGCACGTCTAGCCTCACGGATGACATACCTGGCACGGGCACGACAGCGCTTAAACGCTACAAAGTTGCCAGTAGTCGGGCTGACCGTGAATGCACGTAACGCTCGCCGGCGGGCCTGAATGGCCTGCCCGCAAGCAGGCGTCCACCACGGAACAGGAACCCGCCGCGGCTGTGTGGACGTACGCGGGATAGTAGCATGAGCAGCAGCAAGGACCACATCAGTGAAATGAGTGGAAAGTTCATCCACATCAGAAAAGTCCTCAACCGCACGCTGAAATACAGCAGCCTCAGCAAAAGCTGACCATCCAGCACGTTTAAGCGCCCACCGGGCTGGCCTGGAAGCCGCAGAACCCCCTTGTGTTGTGGACAACACAATGGGGAGGTGATCGCTTCCATGCAGATCGGCTGTGACACCCCAAGTGAAGTGAACTGGGATGGCCAGCGAGCAAAAGGCTAAGTCCACCGCTGACCAATTGCCCGTGGCCAGGTTACAGTGTGTCATGGCTCCATCGTTCAGGATGCAAACAGACCCCCTCTGCATCCACTCCTCAAGGATCCTCCCTTTGTTGTCTGTATGAGGTCCCCCCCACTGGACATGGTGGCTGTTAAAGTCGCCCAGCAACAGAAAAGGGGCAGGAAGCTGGCGGACCAGGTCCTCCAGGTCACCAACCCCAAAGACCTCATCCGGTGGCAAATAAAGCGAACAGACAGTAATATCCAAATGGAAAGAAACACGAACTGCTACCGCCTGAAGCCTAGTGTGCAGAGGCACACTGGCATGCGGCTGAGAGTGTTGAACCAGCACTGCAACACCACCATGTGCACGCGGCACAGGGTCAGCATCCAGACGGTAGACAGAATAACCTCGAACAACCGGATTATCTGACGCCTTAAAGCAGGTTTCCTGTAGACAGCAGCACAGAGGTCGCCAATGCGACAAAAGCAGCCGCAGCTCTTCGGCATGGGTCCGATAACTTTGGCAGTTCCACTGAACGATGGCATGCGCAGGCATTAGGGCGGGCTGAAGACTGAATCATTCTCCTCAACTCCTCCTCTGGGTGATCCGAAAACATCCGAATCCTCACCCGAATCAAAAGATGGAGTGAGGTTCAGAACGAAGTTGTCCTCGGAAGGAGAAAAAAGTTCTGGAGAATTAGAACAGAAAATCTCTTCCTGTTCCATGGGCAAAGTAGTATCAAGGTGTTGAGGGGACACAACGGACCCCTCAGCAAGCTGGCCGTTTAACGACAGTTTCACTTTCTCTCCTGGTGGCGACGTCCTCACGGGTGGTGATGAGGCCTTACCAGCAGAAGCCTTTTTCTTCGACTTTTTCTGTGGCTCACTCCGGGCAGGCGGAGGCTTAGCTGAAGCCCCATCCTGCTTGGGAACAGTTACAGCAGCAGGAACAGCAGCAGGAGCAGAAGCATTTGCAGGCTGGGCAGATGTCGACGGCAAGGCAGCAACCGGGTCCGAAGGACCCAAAAGACCCTGCAGAGATGGATGTTGCTGGGTCAACAAAGTAATAAGCTTGCCCACCGTCATCGTCAAAGACCTGAGCTCAGAGCGTAAATCTGCCAAATCAGCAGACTCACTAACTGGGCTAGGTGTTGGCGCACTGCACACCTGCGCAAAAGAACGAGTCATTGCCGGTATCGATAGTTTGGCTTTCTTTCGGGCCTCCGAGTAGGAAAGCCCGTCCTTCACCTTTAGTTCCTGCACTCGACGTTCCTCAACATAAACACGACAGTCCCGTGAAGAGGCTTGGTGCTGACCACCGCAGTTGACGCACTGCTTCGGGCCAGCACAGTCAGCGCCTTCATGGGCTGCCTGAGCACAGGAAACACAGGTAGGCCTACCTTTGCACGAGCCGCTGGTATGGCCGAAACGGTGACAGCGGAAACACCGCATCGGATTCGGAACGTAACTCCTGACCTTCAAGCGCAGGTAACCGGCAGTAATGTGCTGCGGTGCAACTGGCGTATCAAAGGTCAGGAAAAAGGTGTCAGTTGGCTGGGCACCATTCTCGCCTTTCCGTGTCAAACGCCTCACAGCCGTAACACCCTGTGACTTGAGTTCGTCCAGGATGGCATCATCACCGAGACCCCTCAAATCAAAGCATGTCACGACCCCCTTGCTGCTGTTCAAAGTACGATGCGGCTCGACATGCACTGGGCATGACCCCAGCGCACTCGCTTTTAAAAGCCTCCTC
>JAHWFP010126246.1:0-27220 GCA_023313725.1 Lithobius niger
TGTATTACTATTTGTGCTATTGTGTTTCCTTTACGCGTATAATTTTAAACTATTAATAACCGATGCTCTATGCCAAAATATGGGGACGATGTTTGTTTATATAAGGCAGTCATTGATTCTGAGGACCATTCCAGTTTGCAATCTGAGCTGAAACATATTAATGACTGGTAGATAAAATGGCAATTGCCTATCAATAACAACACAACAAGTGCAACAGTCTCCATTTTGGTAAAAAAAAAATCCTGCAAATGCCTTATTCTCTTGATAGTTGTTTGCTTAATGATGTAGGGGTAACGAAACATCTCGGTGTTTGGATCTCTGTTGACCTAAAGGCAACCCCTCATTACAATCATATCGCCTCAAGTGCAAAAAAAAAAAAGCACAATTCATCAGACGTTGTTTCATATCTAAAGATAGAGCAACTTTAATTTGGACTTTCTTGGTTTTTTGTCCGTCCCATTCTAGAGTACGCCAGCAGGTCTGGTCACCATATCTCATCAGGGATATTAAACTTATTGAATCGATCCAGAAGATGTTCACCAAATACATACCAGGATTGTGTGATGTGACTGACATACATGGAACGTATTAAAGTTCTCAAACTAGAGTCATTGGAGATGAGGTGCTTAAAGGCTGACCTTTATCTCACTTACTCTATTCTGCACAACCAAACTGCAGTGGAGCCCGAGAGGTTTTTTACTTTAAGCCATATTATCTTTACTAGGGGCAAACCTTTGAAACTAACGCATGGCTCATTTAATGGAGAAAATTACAAACACTTTTTTTGCGAACCGTGTTGTGCCCATTTGGAATTCTCTGCCATCTGGGGTGGTCTCGGTGGTTTTAAGATAGCTCTGGAGGAGGTCAATCTCTCCAGCTTCATGAAGTGTTTTTAAGGTTGTGCATTTGACTAAGGGTGTTTTAACCTGCATTTTTATTTCTTTTTTTTCCATGTTTTTATTGTATCTTTTTATTCATGTCAGCTAATCTTTTAACTTCGGACTGGGTATAAGTGGAGGATGTACTTCCTTCTCTGTCCGGTGCAGTTTCTTTGCTGTGTAAATTAAATTATTATTATTAATATGTAGATCGAATCAGTTTTTGCAAGATTTTGTAAAACGAGGAGGGCTGGAGGAGGTGGATGTTTAGTATTTAATTCAACTGCTCATCCAAATTCAACTACTTGTAGCAAAGGGGCTGAAAGAAAGTAGATGGGTGGGTAGGAGAGGGACGGGTAGGAGGACAGGAAGGGAGGACAGGGAGAGGGAAAATGGCCAAAAACTGGGAAACAACCACGGGCGAAAGAAACTGCGGACGATGCGGGGTACGACTGCGAGTGTGAAAATAAATGTTTACGCAGCTTGAACTAATTGTGTGGTTGATTATCAACCAACTTCCAAATTAATTTGAGCTTTGTGTAAAGTAGACATGCCATTGAGGAAGTGGTAGGGGCAAAGACGGGTAGATTGTTTTCATAGGAATATTAAGGGAATATTGTCTTCATGTGCTGCTAAGTTAGTGTCGTCTATACAGTAGTACAGGAATCGTCAGTAGAGATGGTTAGAGGTGTGCAACACGTCGTCAATGCTAATTTTAGGTCTTGGTTTAAACAGAAAGTGTTCAAAGGGTTTAACGAGCGTTAACCACTCCTGGTCATCTGCCCGAAGCCCTAAGGCCCTATGTCTGCAACAGCCAGATTCCCAGGCAGTCACCCACCCAAGTATCAATCCAGCCAAATGCTGCTTAACTTCGGGGATCTGACAAGAACCGGTGTTCAAAACACCCGGCGAAAGTGTTTAAATTGTGAAACTATGTCCAACTAATCTAACTAAAATATCAACAAACAGACAGTCAGCCGTTCGTAAATTAACCTTAACTTTATTTAATCAGTTTGTCCGTAGTGTGTATTAGATGACTTAGCTCTGTATACATTGTTCAAAATAAAACACAATATGTATCCAAATTTGGAAACAATAGCACACTTCACAATAATAACATTTGTTGCGATGGGAACGGGTCTGACAAGGACAGGGGGGTGGGGTTCACTAACAGCCAGCCACAATTACATGTAAATACATTGAACATAATATGGCCAAGGAATGGTGATGGTTAGAGGTTTGGTAATAAATATTTGTAGAAATAACAATGTGATGGATCTAGCCTATCCGAATTTTGCAGCATTAAGTTGATTAATTCAAATCAATCAGTATAATTCGTAATTATTTATTTCGTATAACAAATGTGTGGTTGATCACCTGTTTTAAGTAAACGGAATTGACGTTGAGAATAGTACCCCGTTTCGATACTGGTAGGCAGTACAGCTGTGTACATTAGGATAGTGATTCAGCGTGTATAAAACAACAGTATAGTCTTGGTAAAATAACCAATTGTGCAGGGTATGTGCACTGCCAAAGAGTTGTCTCTAATACATGGATTTCATAAATATCTAAATAATCTCGGAGGCCGGCTAAAAGGAAGACTAAAAGGAAAACCACTTCTCCCCTCCTCGCGCCCACATTGAAAATGAACTCTGCCACTCTATCTGCATGGAAACAGGAGGCAGGCATGAGTGGTCGATCAACTCAATAAAGGTTCAATCTGACAAGTTGTCGGGCCGAACAATCACTTCTTCCCTCCTCGTGCCCGCATTCCAAATGCGCTCTCCCATTCTACCTGCAGCCAAACAGGAGCCAGGCATGAGTGGTCGATCATTTTGACAAGTCGTCGGGAAGAGTCCCGGAAAAATGTCCCGGTCAAATGTCCCGGGAAATGTGTCCCAGAAAAGTTACCGGCCCCGTGCATAGCACGGGCTTCTTCTAGTAATAAATATACATGATCATCTCCCAAAAAATATCCTTTGAGTAACAAAAAAACCACAAGTTTAGGTGAAACATTATGGATGTGTGCGTGTAAATTTAATTTTGAGAGTTTATGATTGTGTTGATTGTTACAAAGTAAAAGCCGGAAAGTGTATAAAATTTGAAATCTGAAACATGATCTAAGCCAGAAATTTTCTTGGCCTTCATCCACAAAGAGACAACTTTTTCAATTGATCGAGCCATTCCGCAATTACGGGTCCCTGAACGATCAGTTTGATTGTTTTACATTCTTTTAACCATTGTAATTACGGAACAATGCCACTCAGCAAATCCCAGATCCATTCTTCGTGCACGTGTTATGTCTTTGCTAAAAATTTGATTGTTGATGGGTAAAATGATAGAATACATTGGCCCCTATTGGTTCTTGGGTGTGTGACCTCCTGCAGCAGATGACCGGCTGCAGTTAACGCTCGCTAAAACCCTTTGACCCTTTGATAGAATACGTGTTACTGTGATGTTTGGTCAGTCCGCGATTTTACTGTAATTTGATGTATTGGGGCGTACGGCTTTGGACCAGGGCTCTTGGATAATAAAACGAATGAATGAATGACAGAATACGTGTTTGAAATAACGTACTTTGTTAATTTCGAGTTAGCATAGAAATGATCGAATGGCGTATTTATTTCATAAATGCAGGCTTTCAGATATGAGCTGAATTTTTTCAAAGTGGACAGCAACAATCACTGCACGCACGTGCAGCAACAAACAATGCATGTGTGTGCGCGTTCACACCTTTGTAAACGAAAAAAAAAATTACTAAATGCATAGGCGAGGCATAGACTGAAATTGTGTTTAGTGAGTGATGCCATAAAAAAGGTACACGGATTTCAAACCAAAACGTTACGTGTGCCGTAAAAAAAGGGGTAATCTGATTGAAGTTTCACTTTACTTGTTAAAATGCATACACGGATAAAAAAATTGATGATTTTTAATTGAATAAGCAAATGTAGAATTAAGAAAATTGCATCTGTTTTGTTGCGAGTTTAATTTAGTTTAATAAGCATCTAACCGACTCTAAAGTATTAACCAAATTGTTACGGTAGGTCCTTCTGAACCACCGCACGTGTAATATTTTAAAATCACCTACGCTTCATATGAAGAAAAAAAATTGCTGCCACAATATGGCGATAGCATGCTCAAAATTTCCGAAAATTCAAGTTAACCTGTTCCAAACGAAAATTCGCAATTTGACGCAGTCAATTATTGTTTTGAATGGCAAATCTGCCTGAATCTAAAGAGTTTGATTCCGCGTTAAACAGTTATTGCTTCATTCTCCGACTCGTTATTTGGAGTAATACGATACCGCTCAATTGCTTTGAGGAAGAGTTGGGAGGGCATAAAATTTGTGGTTTGGGAGCTAACAGCATGATTTAAATGACCGCAAGTTAATTTTTTTGTCGGCCCTCCATGCTTTTTTTCAATAGTGAAAATTGATTCATGCAAATTTTGATCAATAGAAATTGATGACTTTATACAAAATAAACAAAATGAAAATTTTTGTAAATTTTTGAAAATTTGTGGAATTTCCCCCATTAATTCAAAGGTAATTGGCCATGGATAATATACGTGAGTGCCGATGGTTTGTTTTCCCTTTTCTAAAGGAAAAAAATCTTGATTGGTGATTCAGGAAGATTGATTTGGTGGAACCATATAACCTTAATCATATGTAACTTCAATCGTATAACCATTTTTTACGGCACACTTGATGTTTTTGTTTGTAATATACATACAAATTCGACGTTTCGGCTCATATCAGGGCCATTATGAAGAGTAACAAGTAAAAACAAAATATTACAAAAAACACAAGAAAGCCATGAGTCAACCTGCAAGTCAAATGTCCATATTATGTTAGAGTTCATAATTATAGGAGCAGAAACGACAGACTCTATCAAATTATTCCAAATGGGGTGATGACGGGAATGAAGATATGTCTGGCCCATTCGTATTTACGGCTTTGGAATTTTACTTTTTGTGCGTACTTCATAATTATATTTTAAGATGAAAAGTTTCAAAAGGGTTGGTCCTCCAAAATTAAACTTCAAAATTTTAAATAAGGTGGCGATCTCGCTCCGGCCAAATCGCTACTATAGACGGAAGGGATTTTAAGCTAATTCAACTCGTGATCAAGCGAACAATTTTTCAGGTTGGCTCCAGGTTTTGAAAAACGGCAATGAAAGATTTCGAGAACTTGCAGGTCTTTTTGTAGAGTGTGTGGAGGGGGGGGGGGCACAAAAAATCAGTTGCATTTTTCACGATTGGCCGTATACGAGCGCTAAATTTAGTTTGAAATAAATATGTACTCCTTGGAACGATTAGGAATAAAATTCAGTTAGCGGTTCGGTGGAGTGGTACTAAAAAAAATTTACGCGAGTGGGCGGTGGTTTTTTTTTTTTTATTCATGATTTTTCAGATGCGGGACAAGGGTTTTTTTTTTGTTTTTTTTACCAGACAAAACAAAATCAGTAGCTTACCTTTTATTGTGGACTACAATACGTATGTTTTAATTTTTCCAGGGTCAGCATGCAAAAGTTGCATACTTGACAACAGCCAGTCTTTAGAGCCAAGTTTTTTGGTTTAACATGCCTTTCAATGGCTCTTAGCATCGTTATGAGGCGTTCATGCGAATGGAGAAAAGAGCTGACGTGGTCATCGGCTCCAGGAAGTGTTTGTTGGTAAAAGGGCTGATGCGTGATCTGAATATTTTTTTTTCAGACGATGTGATAAAAAAAACGTTTCATGCGCCCTCCCCCCCCCCCAAAAAAAGAAGCGATGCGTGCGCTCCTGAGAACCACCTAATTAAGTTTTAGTGGCCTTAGCCAATCGCACTTTTGTTGTCTCTATTTAATTTTCTTCTGCTTAAATTAAGAAACTGTACTGAGTTTCTTAATACAGCCTCTGTGTAAGAGTTTGTATGACATATGACGTGTATGACGTGGACGAATGGATGGATAGAACGAACCGCCCTCGTGGATGGGAGGTCCGGGCTCGATCCTTGCCTCTCCGACCCCGGCATTTTCGGGAAAAAAAGTGCTCTGTGGTACCTCGTCTCCAAGTCGTTTATGGCATATCAAGGATCCAAGGAATTTTCGCTTGAATTTCTCCAGTTAAATTGTCCCTCTCTTCATCTGAGGTGACGACGGGCCATGGGCCAACTTTCGGTGACGGAGGGCGGCCTCCACCTTGTTTCATAAGGAATTCACTAACATCAATTAATCAATCAACGAAGCCACTATGATGTAGAGGGCCCGTCGTTAACAGCAACACTTTGCAACAATTGCGACACTTTGCCCGTCCGTCCTTCTGTCCGTCGCTTTTTTCAACTTCGCAACGGTTCCAGATAGAGACGACCCCAGCTTACAACGTTAGACTCGGTGTCAAAAGTTAGTTTAAAAAGACGGCAAATTAAGGCATCGTTACGTCCTTGTAGCTAATGGGATTCTTCGATGTAACTAAACCATTCGCAATGGCTGTTTGCCGTGACGTCACCTTGAGTTAGCCAATGACGAACGAGAACAACGGCTGTTTGGTCGTCTGATTGGACTAGCCCAGTCACGTGATATGCTCGTCACAGCAAACAGCCATGGCGCGTGGTATAAATGAAATAACATTTGATCGTCGAATTGAAATCATAAGAATAACACGCAGCCGTAAAAACAAAAGGATTTTAGCTTCGTTTAAAATAAGTCTCGTCGCATTCTCCATTAGGCCTATCTGCTACTTACGAAATTAAAACTGCAATTAAAAGAATTAGGCATAAAAAAATTAAAATTAGGCCTAGATTCACGTTACCACCACAACATCAGGTATGGCTACATCAACAGCACTATGTATAGCACTACACTATGTCGTCTCTCTATAAAGCAGTGACGCGACGTAGTATTATTGTGAACTCTATGGCGGAGCCTTAATGGGTTAGCTGCAAGGGGCACTGCAGAGAGAAACAGAAGGGCGTCATACTGAAGCCGATGCTGTGAAGAGTGATTTTTTAGACCTAAAACGCGCGATTTTTGTTGTTGGAGAAAACAAAGTTATTTTAAGCCTAAGAAATCCGCTCTTCCGTTGTTTTTCCCTCCATTTTTATGTAGTGCACCTTGTAGTTATGCCCTCCAAAACCCGTACTAGTGCCAATACGGCGGCAAATGTCACTGCTCTATTGCCATATCTCCCGTCACTTCCCTACTACCACTGATCTATATATAGGTTTAGGTTGCGCGTTACGTTGAAGCACTGTAAACTGTGAGCCCAGAGGCGCGCCATGTTGCAAAAATGAATAAGCTTACTATGCAATCCAAATATCCGTTATCTCCTACTTACGAAATAAAAATTACAGATAAAAATTAGGGCCAAAAAATTGACAATTACTCCGAAAATGTAAAATAAGCCTAAAAGCTAACACATTTTTAACCGGCAATTGTGATGGTTGCTGGTTTTATGTTTTTAAAATAGAGATAGCTAACTTTAACTTTTACTTTCTTTAACAAGTCAAGGCGCCGGTAATTTGGCAGTACATGCCAACAGCATGCATATTAGCGAAAAAAGAAAATTGCAAAAGCAGCATGAGAAAATATCCTTTTCAGTGGTAAATAAGCAATTTAGTATTGATAGAAACAAAAAATAACAAGTAAATGAGTAACATGTAAATAAGGAACAAGATATTACAAGCAAGTAACAAACTAGCAGCCCAAAACAAGGGCAAAATCGATCACCAATTCATACAGTAAAAATATAGTATGTTTCATTTTGCGTATCGTTCCCAATAACACACAACAGGGATCCAGATGACATTCAATTTCACTGAGTGCAGGGAATAATGTGAGTATAGAGCAGTGACATTTGCCGCCATATTGGCACCAGATTGGCACCATATGGGTTTTGGAGGGCATAACTACAAGGTGCACTACATAAAAAAGGAGGAAAAGACAACGGAAGAGCGGATTGCTTAGGCTTAAAATAACGTTGTTTTCTCCAACAACAAAAATCGTGCGTTTTAGGTCTAAGAAATTACTCTTCACAGAATCGGCTTCAGTATGACGCCCTTCTGTTTCTCTCTGCAGTGCCCCTTGCAGCTAACCCATTTAGGCTCCAGCATAGAGTTATATACAATAATGCTACGTCGTGTCACTGCTCTATAACCACTGTAAAATAGAACACGCATGCATTACTTTGATTTATACGCTTAAAGCCTGAAGCCAACAACGAGAAACTACAACTAATTTTGGCTAGTGAGAAAATGTGGTAAGTTCGGAGTTCATGCAAAGAAAATGGGCGTCGAATCTATTTTTGAAAATATTGACAGAGGGGGCAGAAATCACTGTTTCCGGTAGTTTGTTCCATATTGGTAGAAGTCAGGAGAAAAATCTATTTTTTGCCCACTTGTCTTTATAGTACATAAGTCTTAGTTTTAGGGAGTGGCCTCTAGTAGCCGAATAAGTTTTTAAAGAAAAGTGCATACGAGGGCCTCCCATAATTGAATTTATGAATTTTAAGCAAGGTAATGTTGCCGGCGCGAACCTATCTCCACCAAATCGATGGAACGTTTAAGAAGAGTAAACGCTGTTTGTAAGTTTTTCAGGTTGCCTACTCTTTTTGTAAAGCGGCGCTCTACATTTTCCAAGGCAGTAAGATCCTTTTTGTAGTAGGGGCACCAGAAGTCAATTGCGTATTCAATCTTAGGGCGAACCATTGCAAGAAAAAGTTTAAAGTAGATATCCTGATGCCGTGAAGTTATGGTGCGACCGATGAGACATGAAAGAGAGCTATTACAGTGCATAATAGAGGTGTGCGCCTCAACGTGGCTGAGCGGTGAGAGAGCTCAGCCTGGTTGCTGGAGGTTGGTGGATCTGGTCGAAACCCTGGAAAGGGGTCCCTGGCAAAGTCCCCGCCAGGACTGCCGGCCAGGGTAGCGTGAGAGGCTACGATGCTCCTTCAGCGGCTATGGGATGTATTCTGGCTAATTCTGGATAATCTTTCGGCCCCGACGATGATCGGAAGTTTCCCGGATCGAATCCCCGGGCTGGCACTTCTCGAATCCCCGGGCTGGCACTTCCCTTTACAGATTTCTTCTTCTCCAAAAAAAAAAAAAAATCTGGTAATGTTCAAAATTGAGCCGGTTCAGCCATACAAGTATTAATTGCTTCGGCTGACATAAGGTTCGTCAAAATTAATAAAAAAAAAAAAACATTGGAAGTGGCGGAGAAGACCGGTTAAAGAATGTAGATGAGCGACGTATCCGAAAGTTAAAGATTGTTTGTTTGCTAATGTAGTGGTTTCTTTTACTCATTCGCATGATGAGAATTTTAATGTTGGTTAGATAGGTTGTTAACTGGTCCTAAAAGAAGCACGGAAAAAAAAACAGTTATGTCCAAGGTGCAACGTCGTCATAGTATGGAACAAAGTAAGAAACAGTAGCCGACTGGTCATGGCAGTGGCACTTTAAACTGTACTAAACCAGTTCTTATCTGTCACCAAGAAAAATGCCAGAGCTGAGATTAACTGTTTAAACTTTTATCGCTGATTTTGTGCACTTTACGGTTCCATTTAAAGTACCTTCAGCTGAAGTAGTCTATTTATTAAAATAAAGTATTGGGGCGCGTTTATGCAATGACTCGCCCACGCATTCTCGCAGCTAGAATTTAATCGCGATGACGCAGGTGTTGTCGTCATGGTAAGAACGCTATCTGGGTTTGCTAATTCCGACATCATTTTAGCAAATGATTGCAGTCTTACAATCCGTGACAATAAGATAAAGAATTCCTCCTGATGACACGATTTCCCCAGTCGCTTCTGCACTCAAGTATTGACTGGATTTCCTCGCGAGCCGCCAGAACTAAAACCGCCTCCATGTTGGAATTTCAGGCGATTTTAAGCTTCTAGCTGCGCGAAGCGAAAGCGGGTTGTTGCGTAAACGCGCCCTTATTCCGACGTTTCTCGTTTCCAAGCCGCTAAACCATGAGCAATTAACTAAAGAGAAATGAAACTGAAATGAGAAGTAAGTAAAGAAACACTCGTCACAGCACCCCTACTGCAGTTCCCGGATGCTACGACGGGAGTTTACTGAACTAATTAACTGAAAAAAAAACATGTTCTTTTCTTTCTATAGCTTCTACATGGGCAACGTACTGGTGGTTGTTTTAGGAGATTACGAAGCCATCAAAGAAGGTCTTGTAAAGCAAGGAGATAATTTTAATGGCAAAGCCTTAAACAACGTGTTTAAGCTGAGGGAGAATGACCGAGGTAAGTACGCAGGTATACTGTAGTCTTATAAAATACAAGCTGTTTGTCCTTTAACCTTTTCACTGCTACGTCCGAGATAACTCGAGATAAACACAAGCACGGGCTGAAGTGTTAAAAACAGAGTCCTTACTATGCGCGAGATGGGCAACAATGGAGGAAACACAACAATACTAGGTTTCCTTAACAAGCCGACTCTAGAAGACGGCCGTGGCCGAGTTGGTAGAGGCGTTTGCCTCACGTTGAACAGCTCCTTCAAGCTGCTAGTTCGAGTCCCGTCCAGGTCACCCCTACTTTTGCTGGGGTATCAAAAAAAAAGTAGCGGTGAAAGGGTTAAAAAAAAGGAGGACGACTGTAATCCCTCGATTACACACAATTTAATCAGATTCTAGGATATATATCAGCAGATATGTATCATGTGTACATGTATATATATATTACCAAAAATTTGAAGGGTTTGGAAGGAGAATTTGTAACTCTAAACAGTCCCTGTTGGTTCAGTCCGAGTTTTCAGAGGGCGCCACGTGTTCTATCTGGTAATTTTTGCTCATTTTTCAGCCCAAATCTAAAGTAAACTAAATTACAACTAAGCTAGGCTAAATAATAATTAAATATAAGCTAGTTTCGTTTAGTTTAGTTTAATTTTAGGCTAAAATCTGAGTAGAAATTCCCACATAAAACACGTGGCGCCCTCTATAAACTAAGACTGAACTAATGTGAATGTATCCAAGACGTTTCAGAATGGGTCTCAGTCACAACTTCTCCTCCCAACCCTATAAATTCTTGCTATTAGTGATATACATGTACTGCATGAACATAATGCCATATACTATACGCAGGGTGAGAAACAATGATGGTTTCCCTTCCCCAGAGTAAATTAAGCATGATAGGCAAAAAAATGAAAAGTATCGATAGGTATAGCACATTTTTTATTGTGGGTTTACACTCACAAGCTCAATATTCAATCTTCACTTTACAGGCGTCACGAACAGATTGAAGACGAGCAGGGTAGGAAGAAAGAGCTCCCTGTACCTATGGTAATGAAGAGTGGCTCTAATTCTCCCTACCTGATTGTCTGAAAACTTTGAATCCACTTTGAAGGACAATGTTGAAAAAATGAAAGCTGCCTGAACATCTAGCAGCTCAATTTAGTCGTACCAAGATGGAGGACCACATCTATGTTGTGCTTCGAGAAATGGAGTTTAACACGGAGGTTGTTGAGTCACTTTTATCTTCCGACCTTGCTCGTCTTGAATCTGTTCGTGACACCAACGGAGTGAAGATTGAATATTGAGCTTGTGAGTGTAACCCGCAATAAATTGTGTTACCTATTGACACTTTCATTTTTTTCCTATCATGATCAGTTTACTCTGGGGAAGGGGTTGAGGCTATCATTGTTTGGCATCCCTTATATATATGTACTGATACATGTCCTGGAACCTGATTAAATTATAAGTTATGACATGACATTTATTTGATAGGGTCTTATAAAATAGGGATTTCTTGTGACGAACGTTGTTCTTACCTTACGAATGACTACAGATAAGAACGGAGCACTAGTCTGTACTCTGACTGCTAGTTCACTCAGTTTGAAATCTGCTAACAGTCATCAGTACAGCACATGTTACTTTTACTACTTTAGTAGACTGGAAACTGTGCTCTCAGTATTCTGCTCTGTTAATTATATTTTATGTTTTAATACAGGTATTATTAAAACCTAAACCTGTACTAGTTAACTTACGGATTTATAACTCATTATTTAAATTTGCAATAATTTGTGTGTATGTACACTAATAAAGTAAACATGATTTAAAAACAAAATATGACGAATATTAGAACCTCCTGTACATATATCATAAATGTCCAATGTTTTGAAATTTATATAAGTATCATACTATTTTCAAATCCTGACTCAAATCCATGAATTTTTCTATCACATACTCGGCCCTTTACCTGCCGTGTTACCGTATGGCTCAAACGACAATTGAAAAACAGAGTCCAAACATGCGACCCAATCTATGTGAGGGATACCCGAGAACCACGAGCATAGCGAACAAGCACAGCCCGATGGTTAGAGTTGTTGCCTTCAAACCAAGCGAATGCCGGATCAAATCTCGCAACTGACAGTTTAAAAAAAAAAGGCACAGTTAAGTCAGTGTGGGGTTTAAAGGATTAAGCAACTTTTTCGTTTATGGCGCACTTAGGCAACTTTTGCCATTACGCAGCAATAAAACCCTTTAGCTGCCGTATTGCCGTATGGCTCACACGAAAATCAAAAAACAGAATCAAACGCGCGACCCAATCTATGTAAGAAAAAAGTCACAGTAAGCCAGTGTGGGAGTTAAAGGGACACCCGGCCTGCCTTATAACATTCAGCGTGCCAAATTACAGCTACGCGCAGATCGTCATCCGAGCAATTACAGCGCCAAGGTCGGCTGGGGTGGTAGCTGCGTTCCTCGCATAGCTGCTGTCTCGGTTGGCTTTGTGAATAGTACACGAGACAGAATCAGGTCAACGATTGTGTCGTCACAAACCGGAATGATTCTCGTATTTTAAAATCACAATTTATAATTTTCTAGGCTAGTGTCTTATAATTTTGCTTCGGGGATCTATTGGAATAATTAATTTAAATTTTTACCGCATTAGTCTATTCGATTTTAGATCTCATGGTAATTATTAGAAAATTAGTAGTTGTACACACAGAGATGAAACGTCACGATTATTGTACGCGCGCAATGCATCATATAGTTACGGGTCGTTCTTAAATATAGTTAACAATATTCAACAGAAAATCTCCTAGACGCCACATTTTAAAACATTTTTTTAGCAAGGGAAAGACTAACGGTAAGTAAATAGACCTTAGGGGCCGTGCTTGATGTGGTGGATCGAGAAAAATGGCGCTTAGAGGTATGTCCCTTTAATGAGTTAAGAAACTTTTTCCTTCATACAGCACCAACCCTTTAGCTGCTGCGTTGCCGTATGGCTACGGCTCTCATGACAATCGAAAAACAGAATCCACACACGTGACCCAAGCTAAGTTGGGGTCCCCGGAACTTGAGCATAGTGAGGAAACGCAGCCCAGGGGTTAGAATCGTTATCGCCAGACCAACGAAATGCCAGATCAGAGATTGGGACTGAGACACTTTAAAAAAAAAGTCATAGTAAGTTAGTGTGGGAGTTAAAGGATTAATATAATATATCCCGTACACGTAAAATAATTACATGAGCTCTATTAATAAACTGTTGAACTTTAAAATTTACCAATGCTCATGGTCTTTTCATTGTGCTATGGAGGCTAGCTGCTGAAGAATGTTTCGTTGAGCAAGCTCTGATAATTTAATTTGTTTTTACTTCTTTTCACAGCTTTTTTCATGTTGGTTTCGTTCCTTTTTAAATTGCTTTCGTTCCGTTTTGTATTGCGCACAGTATAACAAAGAACAAAAGCAAAATAAAAAGAAAAAAAAAGGAACGAAACCAACATAAAAAAGCTGTAAGTTGCGGGTCATGTCAAACTTGTTTTTATTTAGCCATATTTGAAGGAGCACCGAGAAGATACCTATGGGGTTTAACTGTAATTTTATGATCATGCTATGCCATAGAGATACTTTTTTTTTTTACCGTCGATGTCAGTGGCGTAACTAATAGGGGTGCAAAGGGGCGATTCTCCCCCTCTGTAACATTTTGAAGGCTTATTCGGCAAATTGGCCAAGTCACTTTTTGCATAGCTTAAAAATTATTTACCACCAAATGGCTGCATTTCGAGGTCAAAGACACAACTTTCATCTTAGCTAATTTATACTTCTACTGTTTCTCCATTAAATCACTAAAAAACCAGAAATACAAAATGGCTCATTAATTGATTACTGGTACCGGTAGATGAGTTCTTTTTTTTTTTACAACTCTTCAAAAAGTAAAGGATTGCAATAGACAAGTGTTTTTTGCTGGACTGGAGTGCCTTTTTAATTTAAAAATTAAGCTCAGACGTAAGCCTACTGACATTCACGAAAATCAGTAAAGATAAACAGTAAGTATGAATTACTAACTCCATATTTTGCTTAAAATTCCCAACATTTCTAACAAAGCATCATGAGTGTTTAAAAAAATAAGTATCTAGTAAATAAGATTTCATGACATATTTCTTTTATGCGTACAATGCAGTCAGCAAAACTGGTTTTATAAAAATGTTTCCAATGGCACTTTACAAGGCCAGAAAATGCCGGAAAACAGCAGTCCACAGAGCTTCCCCAGACCCTTTGCTGTTATTCGGTTCTCCCTCAACACCATTCGGCTAAATGCCTGTTGTTGCCCCCACAGTACAAAAACCCTAGATACGCCACTGGTCGATGTGTTATTACTAAACGACTACAAGGTGATCCAGTCCTGGGTTGTGCCTTGGCATCCAGATAAAGTAATCTTTCAAGAATCAAGCACCTAACATTTAAAATTAATGAATACGGGATGATTGTTCTACTCTTGTTTAGTTTACCTAGGCTTCTTAATATGCTACTAAATAATAGCTAAAGCAAATTAAACAGCAAGAAAGGACTGATAACCGGAAAATTAACGCATAAAATTGCACGTGGTGCTATCTAGAACAGATGGCCTTGAACCAGTACACATGTTAACCTTATCCCCTAGGTAACCTATACCCTAGGTATATCTATAATGCCGCAGGAAACTGAGAATAATATTCCAGGCATTTGTATTTTCATATTTTATTTACATAAATGCAACATAAATGGCAACGATTAAATGAGGGAAGAATTCTGAACGAGAATTTTCACCTTATTTTCAATAGCCCCACAGTTAAAGAAAAAAAATAGACGCCACTGAAAAGACCCTGCGAATTTCCCTGTAAAATTATTCGTTTACGTCGTGAGATAACCTAACTGTTGAAAAGGACGCTAATTGAATAATCTATACGGTAAACATACATATTTTTTTTTTCTTTTAGGCTTTGGAGTGGGCGAAGGGGAGGGATGGAGAGAACAACGCAACTTTGCAATATCCACCTTCCGAGATTATGGAATGGGAAGGCTAAGCCTGGAACCAAAAATAATGGTAAGTTGTGCTATTTGAACTAGAAAGGGTGTCTTGACTTTGGGAAGCAATTGAAGACGGGAGTTCAGCTTACACTGTGGTATTTGCTGTTGCGTTAGGAGGGAGAGGGTTTGTGGGTTTATTTGAGTTGGGTGTCTGGATTCGAACATCAGGGCATTTTTATCTTAAAATGTATCGTAACCAGTCGTGATCGTTCTGTTGTTGAAGACGTTTAACTGCTCGCCTATAACTTACATGAACTGGAAGTGCAGCTGATAAAAGTTGCACTATAGTGGTCCTAAATTAAAGGCTGGACTTGTAGTCTGTTCCACGTTATGTTTGCAGAAAACTGACTCTATGATGCCACGTTTTCTTGTTAAATAAATACGGATGCAAACCTATTTACGTTGCCTTTTGGACTTAAATGTCAGACTGCCTGAGTGTGGAATCGAACCTACGACCTTTGAAACCAAAGGCCGGAGTCCTACCACTCAGCCATGCTGACATGTCCATGTCCATGGCCATGTCAGTACGGCTGAGTGGTAGGACTACGGCCTTTGGTTTCAAATGTCGAGGAGTCGAATCCCAACTCAGGCAGACTGACATTAAGTCCAAAAAGCAACGTAAATATGTTTGCATCCGTATTTATTTAACACTTATCGAGCCCAATTGGCTTTCTGTCCCGTTTATAACGTTTCCTTGTATGTGAATATCATACTTGTAGAGTCTACACAGTCACTGTTACAGTCTACGAGTGTGATATTTACGTGTTTTTACTCACAGCGGCAGGAAACGCGGTGTCGTACGGTCAGTTTTCTGAAAACATAATGTGAAACAAACTATAGCTTGGGAACGATCACGAGGGGGAACTGAAAGTTGAACCTATCCTGAACTATGTTCGGCCGAATAAGGCTTAATGGAACGTTAAGGTTGAAGTAGGCCTAGTTGAAGTTGGGAGTAAAGGAGTTAGGGCACTATAGGTTGTATTCAAGTCAAGATGGACCTAAATTGTTGGACTGGGAGAGGAGAGTTATGGGGATAGTACTGGGCAGCCTGGTGTTGGAGAAACAGCACTTGAGCATGGTAGAGGTTTCATACGCTGGTAGAGGTCCGTGTGTAATCGTTTCCGCCGATTTAGCACTGTTGATTTCTTAAGCCAAGAACAAAAAATACGATCGGCATAACACGAATATGTATTGTAGACAATATCACACGCAGACTTTGCTCATATAGAACTGGGCAATTCATATATACTAGACCCAGTTTGCACGTGTGCATACCAGAAGGGGCACTTGAAATCTGGGGGTTGTCTGCGTACTTACCAACTAGGCATTGACACGGTTTGAGGTAGGAGTGTACTAAATATTAAACATTCAACACTCCATGTAAAAAAAAAACATGGAAGTACAACAATGTAACTATTTACCACCAGCATGCAGCTTTTCAACAATACTTTGATCAATACATAGTCTAGAAGCACACTAGTGTTGTGGCTGGCAAACCTTACACGGAAATTGCATCAAATGACAAAACAAAATAAACTTGGAACTAATTAAGCATTCGTTCAAGGCGTCAGCTGAGGATGATTGTTTCAGCCCGACGAGGCTGTTGCACAAAAAGTGCCCAAAACCACTTATCAGGGCACCATATAGGAAAAAGGAGGGCAGTAAATATCGTATTAGCGTAATTTAACCATTTCATACATCCTTTTAAACAGCATTTCGTTCGAAGTTGCGGCAACCGTGATTATGCGCAAAGATCACTTGACCTTTATTGCAACAATTACTCAACTACGTGTGTTAACGATATTAGCGGAAAGCTGCATCATAGGTACTGTTAAAACCTAATTCGATGACAAACATTTTACGTTGAAACGCGTGCGTGTTTGAATGTTCCACAGAATACCAGTAATTTGATTGTTCCAAAACCATCTATTTCATTGTAAAAAAAAATTGTTTAAAAGCCACCCAAAATCTACCTACGACGATTGGATTGGATTTTATTATAGGGGCCCTGGCCCGTAGCCACATACCCCACCTAAGTTTATAACAACAAAAATCAAACGCACCGTACCGCACACACTACATCGTAATCATACACATGACAGCCAATGAAACTCTCAAAGAAAAAGAAAAAGTCCAAACACAGCCCCAACGCAGCTTGCTCACAAGTCCTGCGCACACATGTTCCCACTGGAGTCGAAGTCGCCAACCATTGCTTAACAAAGAGTTTAACGAGCGTTAACCACTCCTGCTCATCTGCCCGAAGCCCTAAGGCCCTATTGCTTAACAACCATTGCTTAACAATAGCACGAAAAACCACTTATCAGGAGTAGTAGTTTATTAAAAGTAACCCAGATTCAGCTTATCAAGAAACGGCATTGTTGAAAAGTCGCACAAAATCAATTGTCCTTCTTGTCGTCTACTCTTTGTAGTGGTGCGGATAACCCGATTTGGGTTCGTTTCCTTAAAAAGTAAAAACAAAACAAACTCAACTTATCATTGTTTAAAGCATTGTTTAAAAACGCAGATTAAAAGTCGCCGAATTGGGAAGTGTGGCTTTGAAATAGAGCGTACGATTCTGTAGGTCACTTAAGCTCTAATAAAACAAACAAACAAACAATTGGGATGTCAGTGCCTGCTTCATTGTCCGGCTTTTGATCATAGTCGTAGGCGTAGAGCATCGAGGTATGCAGTTGGAACAATGTTTGACTTTCTGTCGATCTTTGGTTATTCTCCCCCACGCACCTGGGTGTGTGGCCGTCGACTGCATCCTGTAGTTAAATGTTGTAACGACACGAGCAAAGCAGTATAAAACGTGTTTGCTTTTGACCTGATGGTTTTTTTTACGTGTTTTGTTTAGTTTTAGAGATCAGCCTTAATATTATCGGGCAAATAGCATTTGGGTCGCTAGCCCTATAACAAATAAATAAACTCTTGAGCGTCATCAATTACACTGTCGACAAAACTGAGCAAAACGATTGCAAACAACCCATGTTGCAATGGAGACAGCATTGTGGCTCATCTTTTCGGTTGCGCCTTCGCATCTTGTTTCTTTGGCCATTTGCTTTCGCATCACGCTGCTGGAAACCGTTGGCGACGAGGTCCGACTACTGGTGAGCAAATAGGTGAGCAGCTCGCACTACCTGTGCATTTTGTCACCTGATTTGATTTGTTTATTAGAGGTCTTGGCCCTCAGCCATGCACTCCATCACAACAACTAAACACGACAAACTGTTACAAACTTTCAATCATACAATTTTACAAACTTAACAATCTACACCGTCTGAACACTGCATACACTGCATTTTGTCATCTTGATTATTCCCCAACAACGAGTCCAATTTTAAATTTTCTTTCTTAAAATCTCCTCTGGGTGTATTCCGCTGTCAATGTACCAAAACTGGTGTTTTTCAATAATGGAAAAAGCAAAAGTATGGTAATAAATTAGGTTTGTTTCAGTTTTTTTCTAATGTTCTGCAGTCACCAATGTGCCAGTAGCACTGTAAATTTTACAAATTAAATTTATATGTACGAAGGGGTGAACTTGTCTATTGGTGCATGCGTCTCCTGATTTCCACACCCTGTTTCAGTAGTGGAAAACCACGGATGCACAAAGGAAATAAGCTAGCTTGGTTGAGTTTATATATTTCCTTGACTCCTTACATATCCCCTATTGGATTTTCACGGACCTTTCTTACATTACTCTAAGTTTCCAAGCTCAATTTGAATAATAATACATATTTTAAAGCATTCTGCCACTAGGGTTTCAACTCCTGTGTTCCAAAAAGTATTGGTAATGTTCATTTTTTTTTTAATTAATTTCTTTGAGCCTTAAGTCAGCCGAAGCAAGTTAATGCTTGTATGGCTGAACCGGCTCAATTTTGAACATTACCAGACTTTTAGAGAAGAAGAAATATCTGGTAAAGGTAGGTGCCAACCCGGGGATTCGATCCGGGAAACCTCCGATCATCGTAGGGGCCGAAAGATTGTCCAGAATTGACCAGAATAGTTCCCATAGCCGCTGAAGGAGCGTGGTAGCCTCTCACGCTACCCTGGCTGGCAGTCTGGCGGGTACTTTGCCAAGGTCTCCTTTCCAGGGGTTCGACCAGATCCGCAAACCTCCGGCAACCAGACTGAGCTCTCTCACCGCTCAGCTACGATGAGTTAAATACGAATGCAAAATGAAAATCTACAACTACCTGTTATATTGTTGGCTGCAGTTTAAAAAAAAAATATTTTACGCCATTGTTCAGACTTCATTTAATTCTTCCCATTTTTCAGATATTCTCACAAGTCATGCCAGTAATTCAGTGATTTACAACAGATAGTTTACTCAACTGAAAGTCGAACCGACCATTAAACCAGACTTCTCCGTGCAACACACGGATAGTCTGCAATACTGATATTGTAGAAGTGATCACAATAAGACTTTTTTCTATGATTTGCTTGATGGTCACTCTCGTTTTATCTCTAGGAAGAAATAACCACGCTCCTGATTGAAATAAACGAATTCCAAGGAAGACCAGTTGACGTCGCGACAATATTTGGCAACAGCATTGCAAATATAATTGCAGCCATGGAATTTGGACACACATTTGAGAATACCGACGAGCGATTCCAGAGACTTCGGAGTGTTGGTGGCATTAGCGGGGCTAATAGCTCTATGGCACTTCGCAGTTTTTTTCCTTGGACTCGATACATACCGTATATCGACAAGATTACAGGACATACAACGGCTTTGTAAGTAGTACATTTTTAAATGCTCAGGTAAATATATCATTAAATTAATTACAGGGGAGCATTAACCGTATTAGGAACTGCACATCACAATTCTGGTCTGTGTCGGATCGGAGAAACTACCCGTATTTTTGATCGGTTTAACTCTGCAGAGATAAATGCGAAATGTAACTGCAAAACTACCAATGTCCGAATTGAAGTGAATCAGGTTGAGTTTTCATCCAGTACACATGCAGACAATGCAAAACGCTTAAGAGTGACTTAAGAGTGACTGTGGTGACTGTGTAAATACCGATGACTGACCGTTAGTGTGTGAATGTGTGACTTCACTTAAAGCAATACCAAAGCTACAGCCCATGGCTGAGCAAATTAAGTTCCGTTTGTCATGCACTCCACTTATGTGAGTCTACTCAGTCCAGACGCTGTCGAACATGTATCTGATTTATGTGTGTTCAGGCTTATGGGCTGAATATACATACTGTCAGCACAAGGTTGTGCGTGTATTGAACACTCCGGGAGATGAAGTTACACACATGCTGGGTATCACAAGAAATGTGCATGTTTTTTCCTCTCCATTCTCATGAGCTGAATTGGGGTATTAGTTAACACTACACCTCGATAACCAAGAAACCTATAGAACACTAACGAGAGACAATTGCCAAGCACGATAACTAAAAATAATAAAATAATAAAATGACGAAATCTAACTCTAAAAAAATAGTAATCTCTAACGATAGGGTTAGACTAAATACAGATGCAAACGTATTTACGTTGCCTTTTGGACTCATATGTCAGCCTGCCGGAGCGGGGAATCGAACCCAGGACCTTTGAAACCAAAGGCCGGGGTCCTGGGTTCGATTCCCCGGTCAGGTAGCCTGACATATAAGTCCAAATGGCAACGTAAATTGGATTTCTTTATTTATTTACTACCTGCATTATTTCTAGTGTGGAGGCCAAGAAGCAAAGTTGCTTTCCAACTCCTTGTATGTATGTTTGTGATCTCTAGGTCACCACTGAGAAAAACTGAACAGCTACTTGGCTTGGCTGGAGCTGGTAGCCAGTACCCGCCCCGGTAGCGCAGTGGTTAGAGCGCCCGGCTAGTAAACGGAAAGTCCTGGGTTCGAGTCCCAGTCGGGACAGTTGTCTTTTCTTTCTTTCTCAGACTAGTGTATCGTGTATCCTCACAAGGACAGTCCTCCTTTAATGCTTGCTTCGTTTACCCTTTACCTTGTGATTTCTTTATTTATGTATTTGAGCCTTTGGCTTTCCCGTCTTTAAGGTGGGGTTAGATTTCGTCAAAAAACTTACATTAATAAAAAAAAAAAACTTGTATTCTCTAACGATATTTATTAATTAAAGTTGGTGTATTGCATCCAAAAAAATATAGGTGCCACTTCGGTTTTAATTACAATGGTGAAAATAGTTTGTAAAACATCGTAAAAAATGTCGCTGCTAAACTAATAACTGCTTCATTTATTTATTTCATCATGAAGTATCCAGGTTCAGAAAAATTGCCATCCTTTAAATTTCAATTCCATGAAATATCACTTCGGTGAAGTATTGTGAAACTGAAGACGATAAAATTGCACTTGACTTTTTAAGACTTGACCTTTCGTGACTTTCCAGGAAGTTCCACGACAAAACCGAAGAAATATTGTTAGGCCTCGTTAAGGAACACGAACGAGTTTACAGTGCTGGCAGCCGGAAAGACTACATCGATGCTTTTTTAACCGAACGAAACAGCCGAATGAAGAAACATGGAACTGAAGGCACATTTGACGGTAAGCTCATGTTAGGGACTAAGAATTCGTGGGAACGGAGTAGGCCGTTGAAAACCAATTGTCTTATGAAGATCACGATTTTTGAACTTCTCATCAATAAACAAACAACAATAAACAACAGACTAATGCCAGGTAGTGTGTGTACGCATGCCTCCAACATCGGACTTAAATACACAAAACTGGAGAAAGCTGAATAAAACTATAGAAGGAAACTAGTGTTTTTTCTGCATTCCTGCGTGTGCATGGACGCAGGGTCAGTCGATCGAAAGACGTAAACGTGTTTCATGATGGTAATCCAATAGGGGTAATGGTAATCATGGTAATCCAAAAGAGGTAAGCCAGACCCGACGGATGGGTCAAGGCCGTCAACTCCGAGTCAACAAACAAGCCGCGCGTCTTCCTGATAACTGAGTGTAAAGTTCGTGCGTCCACATCCACCAGGGACCAAGGTTACCTGGATGTAAAGGCTTAACGTTAGAAATTTGACGCGTCGTCCAGTTAGCCACCGATTCTGCCACCAGTCGCGCTACTTACACCCCAAAAATGAACTGCTCTACCATGCGGACTGAACTGTGAAAGGTACGTGTGACACGCGATAGGCGGATTTTAAACTTAAAACACTGCATTGAAACCAAATTATTAAAATTTAACAACAATGGCTTCATGCTACGTACCTCTTTTTTCAATTCAATTCAATTTATTCTGTAGAAGCCATGATCCTAGGCCGTACGCTCCTCTGGCCTGAATATAACATAACAACAACGACAGCAATGAGAGTAATAACAGCAATGACCTCAATGACATCAAACCCACCAAACAACACCATCAATAACTCGACGACAAAACAAAGCTTCCGGAGGTTTAATTTCATGAATTTCAAGCAGAAGAGCAACCAAGGTACGTTGTATTGCACTGTATGATACGCTACGGCGTTTTCAATTCTCATTAAAAATGTGTTAAACGATCCTTTGACGTAGCAGTAAATCATCTGAAGACTTCAAGAATAGTCACCATTACCGTAAAATAATGTTCGTTTAGCGTTGCAACACCAGTAAATCTAGTAATGAGAAGATATCACGTTTTCGTGCATCCCGCTAACACTAATCAATGCTACGATTGGGGTTTTTCGTTCTTCGTGCTTTCAGTTCAGCGCAACGCTTGGACGACTCGTCTGGCATGCTACGTGAAACCGAGCGTTAAGTCTTTTTAATATAGGTAGTCTTGCAGGGACGAAGCGGTCAAGGTTAACGATATCACTGTCACTAAATGACGCCCTGGCATCTAGCAGTTCAAAATCTGAGTTTCAAAATGGTCGTTCTATACAAAAAAATCGCCCGTTGTTACGTTCGGCTTAACTTTACTGCTTTCTCCCTGGCGCAGATACACGCACGAACTTTAGACTCACTAATTAAGCGCCGATGCACACGCGCGTTTTTTTTAACGCGAGGTAACGCTGCGTTGCCGCTGCGTTGACGTTAGCAATCGATGCACACATGACCGTCAACCGCCAGTACGCATTCGGTGGCAACCCATTTTGCTAACCCCGTGCACAAAAAGTTATATTTTCAAACCAACGAGACGATATTGCATTTTTCGCCTACCTCGTGAACAAAAAATATATTTTCAAACCAATGCGACGATATTTGGTACATTCATTTAACTGATTTAAGACGTACCAGGGGGGAATATATTATACATTCTTTGCAGATTAACTAAAAAATTTCGGATACGTTCTTCAATCATTTCTGCAGCAAAATTTCGTATTTCAGGATAGTTCTTTACTCCCCCAATGAACAATTCCATGTCTAGTTCTTCGAAATTGGACGCCATTTTCGGTAGCGCTTTTGTCAAGTCACACAAGGTACTGAGAGACGTAGTTGCGTTTTTTTACGCTGCATTGACGGGGGGAATTGCGGTGCAAAACGACCGCACGAGCGGTGGGCGATAACGCAACGTCGACGCTGGTACGTGTGCAGTACCCAACAGATGGCACGTAAACCAAACCGCAAGTGCGGTACCGCACATGTGCACCGGTACTAAGGAGGCTCGCGGTTTTGTTTGGTTTTTAAAAAGAAATTTATTTGTGTGTTTCTTCTCTTGTTGAAAATAAGAGCTAGAAAGTACTAGATAGTGGTAAATGGCCAAGAATGCTGCAACCTATCATTTGATGGCAATCCCCCTTCAATGTGTCGATAATCGCTATGGGTGCGATACTTTACCAGGGTTCACAACAATTCACCAAACTGACTCGACTTTAGATGTACAAAGACTCTCAACTAGACACGAACGGAATGCCTATGCACCCTTTTGTTCGCAGCCGACGCACACATCCTTTCCACTCTCCTTGACTCTCACCAGTATCTAACTTATTTCTTTTTTTCTTCTTTTTTTTTTGTCTTTAGAAAGGGAACTTCTTGGAAACCTGTCAGGATTTTTTGCTGCTGGATCAGAAACCACATTGGATGTGTTACGATGGTCGTTACTATACCTGATGAAGCATCCAGAAGTCCAGGATAAGGTCCACCAGGAAATTGATGACGTCATTGGGTTAAACAGGGTTCCATCTATGACGGACAGGCCACAAATGCCCTATGTTGAAGCTGTCATCATGGAAGTACAAAGATGTGGCAGTGTTGTACCATTGAATCTTGTTCACAGGTAAGTTTGCGTGCGTTAATAAACTGCAGACTAACTGAGGGGGGGGGGGATAAACTGCAGTCCAACTGATCCCTGCATTGTTGGAATAAACATAACGATGCTTATTCACACAATAACAAGTAATAAACAAAAACGGAACGGTAAATGTTTAGAGTAAGGGTCTAAAAGTCAAAACCTAGAAGGAACACGGACAAGCTTTGACAGTCAGGGTCTAGGTGTGAAATTTTGTAAGAGGCTGGTAAGCATTAGACCCTTACTACCCGTTGGTTAACTTAGTTTTAGTCTATTAGACAGAACGTGTGTATGAACGGTTGTAGCAGGTTTTCTTTGTTCTTAGAATATTGTTATGGAACTTTAAGAACATAATTTTCTTGTGAAATTTAGCATTTTCTCTTTTGATGCTTTAGAATGTTTTATTAAATTTCGTAGATTTACGGTAGAGGATAACCAGTAATGCTCCCTGCCATGTTACTAAATCGAAAAATAATTTTCAACATAAAGCAAAGCAGCAAACGTATACCATACTACCACTGGATCATCACATGGGTCATTGTAGGAGGATTTCTATTTTTTCGTCAAAATGTATGTATTTCTGACCACCGGGTAGTAAGGGTCTAATGCTTACCAGCCTCTTACAAAATTTTACACCTAGACCCTGACTGTCAAAGCTTGTCCGTGTTCCTTCTAGGTTTTGACTTTTAGACCCTTACTCTAAACATTTAACGTTCCGTTTTTGTTTATTCATTCGTGTTACTTTTAGAATTGCAGCTTAACTGTAAAACAGTGCAGTTGACGGTGAAAATTGTTTAACACAGAGACCCTAGGCTGACTGTTACTAACACTGGCTATCACCAGTATTAATAATAGAAACAAGTCCTTTAATCTTCAGTCTTGCAGCCGGCGTTTGCTAATTGGCATTGTTCAATAATAACAATGTTTAAAACAATGTAAAACAATCAATCTGGTCGTTTAGAGCTCCATAACCCCTGAACCACTTGACCAATTAGAAAATGCCTTATGGAAAGGGCACATCTACAGAGCAATACCTGTAAAATGAGCTAAGAACCAGCATCATAGGACAAATAGTTTGACCTGTAGAGAGGACAGACGAAAGGTACATCCCCAGAACAAGACCAAGAACGAGACCAAGACCAAGAACAAGACCAAGACCAAGACCAAGACCAAAACAAGAAGTTGTCTATTGGGCCCCTCTCTGTATCTCAGGTTTGGCTCGACCGAATTTCAAAATTTTTGGACTGCAGGCAGGCCTTGACTAGTCAAGGCTAGATCCCAAATTTGGTTTAAAGACGTTTACTTTTGACGGAGTTATAAGCTCTCAAAGTTGAAAGTTTAACACAGAGATCCTAGGTCGACCCTTTCTCTAAACACAAATTGCTGTAACTAATACTACCCCAAAACCAAACTTGTTAAGAATTCCCAACAAGCTTTTCGGCCGTATGAAGTCGTGATATCAATGTCAAGCTTTTTCGCCAAGCTAATCCCACCGACTAATAGTTTGAAGGTTAAATGAAATATACGAAAATTGCTTACTGCGCAATTTTCAATTATTTCATTTAACGTTTGAAGTCTTAGTCGATGGGCTTGGCTTGGCGAAAGAGTTTGGTGTTTGGAATCACGACTTCACATGGCTGAAAAGCTTGGCGTGAATCCTTAACAAGTTTTGTTTTGGGGTATATATCATATTTTTGGTCAAAATTGACGAAATCCGTTTTTTTTTTTTTAATTTTTATGTGGAAAAACCACTTTTGTTTTTTGGTGCTTTTTTTTTTTTTTTTTTTTTTTTTGGTTGGCTTTCGTTATATTTTGAGGAAAGCAATTGTGATTCCCATGATATTTGTGTACTTTTTTTGCTATTTTTTTTAACTTACAGCGGTGCTTGGTTTGTATTTGACTGTTGTTCGTGGTGACAGAAAGGTTTACAGCATGAAATAAATTAATTTATTCCTGCATATAGTTAAAATCACTGGTTTAATACGATTATGTACAGCTGATTTATTGGGGAAAAAACAGTGATTTTAAGATAATCTGCGGATATTTAATTTTTTTTATATATATATTTGTACGTGGCCACAGAGTAGAATTTTCCCATTTCATACGGAGGTGAAACCGTTCCTAAACGTTGTAATTCCCGTGATATTTTTGCACCTAACTTGGTTTTTATTTTTAACTTACTGCAGTGCTTGGTTTGTATTTTGACCGATTTTTCACGGTGGCAGGTTTATAGCCTGAAATAATTTAATTTAGTCCTGCACAGGGTTAAAACCATAGGTTTAACATAATTATGTACAGATGATTTACTGAACGAAATAAAGAGTGGTTCAAAGATAATCCGTTCATATTTTAAATTTTAAAATAAATTTAAATAAAATTACATGAAAAGATACAAGTGTCAAACATGACCGCCTTTAAACTGTTACAGCAACATCGAAGAAGCAAAACTGTTTGGATATCGTATTCCTAAACGCAGTCACGTCATCACGAATCTGTGGGCTGTCCACAACGACCCGAATTTGTGGGAAGACCCTGAGAAATTTATGCCCGAGAGATTTTTAAACGACAAGAAAGAAATTCAGAAACCGGAGTATTTCATTCCTTTTGGAATAGGTAAGTAAGGCAGCCTTTTTTTTTCCATAACTGAAATTTTCGGAACGTTGAATTCTACGTTATCTACCTAAATATAAAAAAAAAGCAACCCAATCACACCGAAACCTCAACAAGACGGAAAAAGCTGCTACTACAACTCAATAGCATACTTTGCTTTTATTGATTTCCAACTTTTTCATTTCAAAGCAGTGTCAAGACTACATGTAAATGCCACAGGACATAGGAGTATCCATGTTGTAACTCTATCCTAACTTTTAAACTTCAAAGC
>JAHWFP010126249.1:0-18802 GCA_023313725.1 Lithobius niger
AGAATGAGAAGCTCCTTTGCTTTGATTTGCATCATGCATTAGTGAAACGGAAAATGTTTAGTAGTTGGCTCCCTTTTTTGGGAGTAATATTTCCTGCGCTGTAAATAAATAATTGAGTTATTGACACTACAATTTCGGCCAAGCGTTTTAGCTCGAAACTAATAACTGTGGACGAGATTCAAATAGCGTATAATTCATATCAACGTGGTTAGTGAGAGCTCTGCTTCGGAATCACAATTTTGAATGCGACTACACAAAAGGATACGCGTGCTGATGCTTTGGTGAACGGTTTTCGTCTTGTCCAGCGAGCACGTTACCATAAGGCTTGGGGAATGGCTCCATTACTATTGCTAACGTTTTAGCCTAAATACTACGCAAATACAAATAGGACAGAGTACTGATTTAATTTACAAACTCAAACAGACACTAATTTCCAAATTCGGTCGAATATCCCTACCTTGCTTTGTAAAATGTTTGACAAAAGTATGAAAAAACTGCGTACAATATTACTAAAACTTAAAAAAAAAATTGTGAGATCCCCCCCCCCTTTTTTTGGATGGCACAATCCGCATGTCCCCCATCTTTCCTAATAACATCTTGGTAATGCATGTTGTCTAAATAGGTCTATAAAATTAACGTGACGTTTTAAATATAAAATATCGAGTTAAGGGGGCAGGGGTGGGGGGGGGGGTAGGGAAGCTGTACGAGCAGCTCAATTAAAACAAGCAAGAAGCCGTTGACTCTTAATTTAAATCCCTTCTCGCTATCCGTAATTTGGCCAAAAGACCCGATTGCTGAATTTTATGTCGAACCGACACCGAGATGATTGAGCATTAAATTAATCAAATTTTTAATGCTGTTTGGCTAAACATACATTTAAATTTAAATTTCATCATGCACATCAGGTACATGGTTTGCAGGACGCCTTAAAAATTATAGAAGTGACGTGTTGTAGAATGTTAGTTTTTCCGTATTTCCAACATTTTGGAAACATTCCTTATTTTCCTATATTTTCCCGTTTTTAGAGTAGTGGATCCCTACTTTAAAAAAAAAAAGTAGTTTTATTCTTGGTCAACTTCGATACCAGCTGCTATAAATTTAAATAACACCTGAAGTTTGTCACTTTTCTTTTTATATTCTTCAAAAAATTTGCAAATTTTACCCCCTTTAGTAAAAATGTTGGTTTATAACCTTAGTCTTAGCTCAAAATAACAGCAACAACTAAAAATTGTTGCATTGTTTAGGCTACTTCTAGCTTTATGAAAACATTCAAAAAACTTTTATTTAAAATGTCTTATTTTTAGCTACTTTCTGCAAAAATTTCCTTATGCCTTATTCTCTTGTTCCTTTACTCCTTATTTCTTATTCCCTTATTCCTTATTCCTTTATTCCCTTAGTCCCATTTTCTATTGCCTTATTTCCTACTTTTTTTCTCCCTTTCCTTCATATATTTTTCCTTCATATATTATTACTAACAAAAACGTCAAGTGTGCCGTAAAAAAGGGGGTTATATGACTGAAGTTTCACTTTACTTGTTAAAATGTACACGGATAAAATTTGGATGATTTTTAATTGAAATAATCAAATGTACAATTCAGAAAATTGCATCTGTTGAAGTGCTGTTGTACTTTACATTTTAGATATATGATGGGTAAAGCACAACAGCACTTAAACAGATGCAATTTTCTCAATTGTACATTTGTTTATTTCAATTAAAAATCATCCAAATTTTATCCGTGTACATTTTAACAAGTAAAGTGAAACTTCAATCATATGACCCCCTTTTTTTACGGCACACTTGACGTTTTTGTTAGTAATCCGTGTACGTACCTTTTGTACGGCTATGGCGTCGTGCTACAAAGGTTTATGTGTGCATTGTTTATGCATGGATTGTTGCTGGCCACTTTGAAACAATTCAACTCAGCTCTGAAAGCCTGCATTTACGAAATAAATACGCCATCCTATCGTTTCTAGCTGCCAATTTCGAGGCCGCCTCGAAATTAACAACGTAGCTTAGTTTGGTTTAAATCTATATGCGTTTAGCTGAAACACGGATTCTTTCATTTTGTCCTTCAACAATGAACTTTTTAGCAAAGACATAACACGTGCACGAAGAAAGGATCTGGAGTTTTTGCTGAATGGCACCGTTTCCAAATTACAATGGTTAAAACAATGTAAAACAATCAAAATGACGTTAAGGGACCCGTAACTCCGGAATGGATGGACCAATCGAAAAAGTGGTCCCTTTAAGGTTGAAGCCCAGGGAAATTTCTGGCTAAGATCATGTTTCATATTTTAGGTAGGTGCAGTAGTTTTTTTCTGAAACCGTGTCACACAAGAAGAAGAACAACAACAAGTGAAAAGTTTTCAAATTTCCGTGTGGCTTTCTACTTTTACTCTTGCACGGAATTGCATAAAAGTTGGTGTAAAGTTAGCAAAAGTTGCTATCTGCTATGTGGCTAAGTTTTGTCGAAATACATTGAATAGAAACGGAGAAATTAATAGTTTTAGTTTTGCTGGAGAGAGGACTTTAATCATATATTATGATACCATCAGAATCGGAAAGAAAGAAGCTGTATTAATTCTAGGTTCATTTCCAGCTGCTAAAAATTGAGACAGGACCAGTAAAGTTGTTCATTTTTTTTTTTATTGTTTACAAAATTGGCAAACTTTGCCCCTTTAGTAAATGAGTTTATTTTCGTCTAAATAACCGCAAAAGCTAAAAACTCCAAAATACCAATGTTACCTGGTTGATTTTGGTTTCTATTGCCTGTAAAATATACATTACCTATTTTAATAGCATTCTTCTTCTCAATGCTGTTCAATTAATTCTAGAGAAAACAAACAGATGTCCTTCCGGTTCGCTACCTACTGCGCATGTCTACTGCACAGCCTCCTTCATATAAAAGCCGAAGCGGAGCAGTAGAGCTCACTTTTCGACACCTCTATCGTGCCCAATTGGGGACTAGAGGGGAGGAAGGTGGGAGCAAGGTATTGTATATTTTCAACAGGCAATAGAAACCAAAATCAACCAGGTAACACTGGTATTTTGGAGTTTCTAGTTGCCTTGAAAATATCATAACCTTTTTTAATAGCATTCCCATAGACTTCGTCCAGGCGGCGGGCGCCTTTTGACAGGAGTCCCCTCAGGTAGCGACCGGTCCCCTTCACAGAATGGCAACGTGTGTTTAAGGGGTTAAAGCATGCATCGGGCGGTAATGAATGGCCCAATGCGGTATAGACCCTCCACTTGATGAGACATGTCTCGGAGGTAATGGGACGTAAAGACAGTAGGGTGTCTCCAGGAGGCAGCTTCCATAATTTCAGAGATAGGAATGTTGCTGTAGTGGGCCCAGGAAGTGGAGATCACTCGTAGTTCGTGGGCCATAACTCTGATGCCCTCCGCAGCGCAGTTGATGTCAAGCACCTCATAAGCTTGTACGATGACACTCTTGAGCCAAGTTGCAATCATCCGAGTAGACGTAATTCCTACTTTGTTGTTAAACGGAAGGAAAAGCTGAGAACGTCCCTTGGATGCTTTTAGGTAGAAGCGGATGGCTCGTACTGGGCATAAGGCGCGTTCTTCGTCGTCCCCAAGTATGTTGAAGAGAGAAGGGATGATGAAGGGATGAGTGCGCTCAGTGGGCTTCTGAGTTTTTGCACGGAACGATGAACGTGGAGTGAATGTAACACCGGTATAGTCCGGGAGGAAAAAAACAGTCTTTTTCGGTCGCCGATAATGGTTGTAGTTCACTGCAACAGAGGCAGGCGGCCAAAGCTACCAAGAATACGATCTTTCTTGTAAGAGGGCTAAGTCGTGAGGAAGCCATTGGTTCATATTGCGGGGCCAGGAGGGCCGCGAGGTCCCAGTTGGGGAATTGCTTGCTGATGCGTGGACGATCTAGGTGGAAGGTATGGATCAGAGATGAAATCCTATAGTCGGTGAAGAGGGCAGTATTCCCGGCCGCTTTGAAGACAGCATTTAAGGCGGAGCGGTAGACTAGATTTGTAGAGCCTCGTAACCCGCTTTTGAAAGGAAAGTTACAAAAGAGGTCATGCATAGGGGGACTGACTGGATTAACTTGTTCTGTGATACACCAATGAAACCATCGTTTCCAGTGGCTGTCATATATTTTATTGGTAGAGGAGCGGACGGCCCGAGAGGCGATGCGGGAGGCCTCGTCTTCAAGAATGCCTGTTGCGCAGAGGATTTGGATGATAGTAACCACCCGTGAAGACGTAGCGACTGGAGGTTCGGGTGGAGGATCCGTCCGTTGTTCTGGGATAGGAGGTCCGCTCGGTCTGGTAGTTGGCGAGGAAGAGTCAATGAGGAGGCTGAGGAGCAGCAGAAACCATGCCGCGGTGGGCCAATTCGTGCGATCAGAAGAAAACGACCGCATCAATTGGCGATCTTGCGGAGGACAAGTGGAAGGAGGCGCGGAGGGGGAAAAACGTATGCGTGAAGTTGATTCCAATCGAGAGACAGAGCATCTACTGCCAATGCCCGCGGGTCTGGAAGGGGACTGACGAATAGGGGGAAGTCAGGTGTTGAATATTGTGGCGAAGACGTTTACCGATGGGTGTTGCCAGAGGAGGAACACAGTGTGGCAGACTGTTGGATGCAGTGTCCATTCGCAGGTTTGCGGCGAGACAGGGAGTCGGCTACTACATTCAATGATTCCGGGATATGGAGGGGCAGGAGGCAAATCTGATGGAGGATGCAGAATTGGAAGATTTGAGAAGTGATCTGATGTAGGGTGAGGGAACGAGTTTCGCCTCCCTTGCGGAGGTAGGCAACAGCTGTGGTGTTCTGTGGAATTGTACCACCCTCCCTGTTACGTAATGTCAGAAGTGTTGTAGGCTGAGAAGGACTGCTCGTAACTCCAAATGGTTGATGTGTTCCGTTGCGTCGGTCGTCCAGCAGTCGGAGGCTATGAGGTTGTCGATGTGGGCGCCCCAGCCCGTGAAAAGGTGTAGGCGAGGAAGTGGTTCGTGGAGGGGAACCGTTGCAGTGAGATTTATGATATCCATTCACAATAAGAGGGTGTCGGAAGGGAAGGATTAGTCCCGTTGCTGAGGCAGAAAGGTAAGGGCAGTGCGAGGGTCGCCCCAATGGGAGGAACGATAATGGTGCAGTGGACGCGCCATCCAGCTTCCGTAAGGAACGAGGTCCGCGCGAAAGAGTCGATAGTTCCGATGGCGGAGGCAAGATGCTGGAATGTTTGGAGAGGTTTGTGCAGAAATTCTCGAGTGGAGCGGAGGTGGGATGTTATGGATTCTGGGGATGGCATGACGGAAGCTGCGTGGAGGTTGAAAAGTACTCCTAAAAAAACAAAGGTTTGAGCAGGGTGAAGGAGCGACTTTAGGAGATTAAAGCCTAGTCCCAGGTGATGAAAAAGAGACATGGCGGTGTTTAGATTGTTGGTTAGGGTTATTGGTTGAGGATGCGGAAGGAGGCAATCGTCGAGGAAGGAGTGAATGCGAATGCCTTGTTGTTGGAGGTAGGCTAGAACAGGTCGTAAGACCACGGTAAAGATTCGTGGAGCTGCATTTAGGCCAAACGGCAGGCAAACATACTCGAAGACGGTGCTGTTTAGTAAAAAACGGAAAAGGTGGCGGACAGAGGCATGAAGCAGAATGTGAAGGTAGGCGTCGGCCAGGTCAAGGGAAACTGTCCAATCGTTGGGTTGGAGGGATCCGCGGATGGAGGATACTGTTTCCATCTGAAAATGTGGGTTGTGACCAAAGCGATTGAGAGGTTTGAGGTTGAAGATTAGGCGAGTTCCGCCCATTTTCTTCTCGCAAAGAAAAATGTTGCTGTAAAATCCCTGGGTGAACAGAGGTGATACAATGCGAATGGCTTCCTTTTGAAGGAGGGACATTATTTCTACGCTGAGGAATGGGGTTCTGAGTCCCATGACGGATCTTGCACCGGAGGGCGCAGAAGGAACTTCGGTTTGAAGCCTCTGAAATGATAGAAAGGATCACTAAGCCGGAGGTTATTCTTTGCCAGGCTTTGGCATAGTAATGAAGGCATCCTCCTACAGCTTGTGGGGCAGGCGGAATGTCAACAATCGTCACGTCCCCTGTGTCGGGGTTGGGAGTTGGATCGGTGCTTTTGATCGGGGGTGGAGGAGCGTCCCAGGGAACTGCCACGTTCGCATCCCTGGGTTCGGGATGAAAAGGGCGAGGCAGAACGTGGAGCCGGAGGGTGCTTGGAAGTGTTGTGGATTGACCTAAGAGCGGAGGCTGATGAGGTAGTTGATCTCGGAGGCCGAATCCAAGCCTGTTGCTAAACCCGTTCTTGGAGGCTGGGTCGGTCGTTGCGGAGGGCTTGTAAAGGAAGCAGTCCGGAATGATTTCCTGCACTGTCTTCATAACTTTGGGAAGTGGAATCTCGGAAGAATCACGATCCCCTTGGAAGGGGGGTTCAGGGTGACCCGAGGCAGATGGGTCGGGCGAAAAATAAGAGTCCTGGTCGTCGCCGTCGGAAGAACCTGTTGGCGGAATCCGAGGTGGAGTCGGAAGGAGTGGAGGCGGAGTGGTAGGAGAGGCAGAGGGACCCGCTTCTGCTACTGATGGGCAATGGTGCTTAGGAATAGAAGTCAACCAAGACGAAGTATAGTCCGTTGTAGGTACCTTCCACTTGAAAGTGCGGAGGGAAGAATCCATAAGGGAATGAACTTGAGAAGATGCGAGTGGCTCGTTGGCACAGCGGGCGGTGGAGTGTTCAGAAGAACGGGAGGACAAATCCAACGGATTGATATGAGGACTGACGGAGGAGGCCAGCTTGGCCGCTACCTCCCGTGCCTTCAGTTGGAGTTTGAGACAGGCATACCGTTCTTTGGTGCGGGAGAGTTCCTTAGGTAAGGACCGTAAATCCCTTGCCAAAGGCGGCTGACTGCACGGTATGGGAGACGTGGCTGCGGTGTCGCATGGTGTAGGGAATGATTCAGAATGGAGGGGATTCGGAGGCGGAGGATCCAAAGAATCCTGTCCTGTCGTAAGTTCAAGAATTTCCACGTTGTTTGCAATGGGAGGGACGTAGATCGGCGAAACGGAATGCCAGGTATGGGAGGAAGAATCATCTAGTGGTGTTCCCTTGGCCCTCGGAATCGCAAGGCGGAAGCGGAGCGTAGGGTAGAAAAGAAGGCGGAAGAGGAGGCGGAGGCTCGAACGTATCACGGAGCGAATAGAAGATCGTGGTCGCTAGGGAAGAAAAGGTGAGCTCTACTGCTCCGCTTCGGCTTTTATATGAAGGAGGCTGCACAGTAGACATGCGCAGTAGGTAGCGAACCAGAAGGACATCTGTTTTCTCTAGACTTGAACAGCATTGAGAAGGAGAATGCTATTAAAAAGGTAATGCATATTTTCAAGGCAACTAGAAAGTATAATTTACAACACCTTTAGCTACTTTCTACCAAAAAAAAATTCCTTGTTGTTCATTATCTTTTATGTTGAAAATTTGTCTTTTATACTGTTTTCTTCCTGAAACCTGCTATGTCCCACGTTTTCCTTCATATAACTTCAGAAGGAAAGAAGCTACTAAATTTACGTTTATACTATTGGAAAGCTGGCAAAAACAAAATACTTAAAAATGGTGCAATGAAACGGTAAAATCTGCTGACGGAAAGCCAGACATTAATCAGTTCATTTTTGAATGAAGAAAATTACCGATCAACGATCGAAACCAATCACTCCGTCATCGGCCGAGATCGGTTCGGGTTGAACATAACCATCTCCTTTCGTAAAACATGTCGTTAAAAGATATAGGTTGTAGCCAATGGGGTAACAGTATGCGTCTTATCAGTGCTAAAATAAGACACATGGACAAAAAAAAACACAGTTAATGTGGCGTGTTCAATGCTGCTCGACAGTGGCTACCATCATATAAATATAGACACAGCCATCTGTTGCCCAGCTGCACTGCTTATTACTACGGTTAGTTGTTGCCCATAAAATAAAGTTACGTCAGTTTTTACGTCTGGTTGTACTACAACCCAACAGCAGGCTGGATACCCTTTCATCACAAGTAATGTCATTGACACAGACATTTCTTGACGCTTGACGACAGAAAGAGACGACGAAAATAAGTTTTGAATCCACTATAGTGGTCTAGCATCACGGTGGCCATCAATCAATTACAGCGGAAGCCAACATGCCAATAGGCAACACGCAAATAACCATTGTTAGGGTACATCAATACTCCAGATCAGCTGCTGACCAGCGAACAACAGAACCATGTACACCTTTGGGCATAAAAAATGATCGTTTTCATTATACTGGGGCTTTAAACAATGCCATTCAACAATGCCACTCTTTGGCTTCAACAATGGAGAATTCTTTCCGCCTTCAGTGCTGTATGTTCTTATTTACAACAATGAAAAAGTTTGCTTTGTTGTTGGCTACTTGAACCTCGATACAGTGCAATCATTTTTTATGCCCAAAGGTGTACAAGAGTATTCACATGGTTACATTATTGTGTTCATTATAGACAGGTAACAAATGGATGAACACTGGTTGAGCGATCTGTACTAATAACCATTGTTAATGGTAAGCAAAACAATTACTGATCAGTGAATACTGGAATCGTGTGAACACAAGAGTATTGTGCGTGGTTCCATTGTTGAAATGTTCTTTATACATACGTAATAAAGGGAGTGAATTCTGTGCAGATAACCGTTGTTATGGCTAAGGTACTCGTCATCAGTGAACAATGGAACCACGCAAACAAAAGAGTATTAGCATGATTCCATTGTTGTATTCATCAAATAAAGATAACAATTCGATAGCCCCATCCGCACAGGTAGAGCATTCCATCCAACTAACGATTATTGAGGGCAAGCCAATACACCCAATCAGTTAACAACGTAACCATGTGAACAAGAGTATTCCTATGGTTTCATTATTGTATTCATTGTACATACGCTAGCACCTTCAATGCAGGTTGAGCGAATGAACCAATGGGCCCCGCGCAAACCATTGTTAAGGGAATGTCGACAAACCAACGAGCTTTTCACAAATAGCCACTGTTAAATGCAAGTCAACAAACCAATGGGCTCGTGCAAATAGCTATTATTAAGGGAAAGTCGACAAACCAATGCAGGGCCGGATTAGGCCTCGTGCTTAAGATTTATTGTGGCCCTCTCCGCCCCCCCCCCCCCCGTCCAGTCCCGCTATTAGATAAGTTTCCTTTTTTGAACAATTTTTATTTTTTTGTAAAAACAGTTAAAGTAAAAATTTATTAAAGCACCCAAAGCACTCCCCTTAATCCGGCCCTGAACCAATGGGCACCATGCGAATAACCACTGGTAATGATGAGTTGACAAGCCAATACACCCAATCAACGAACAACAGTATACGCATGGTTCTATTTTGTCTTCATTGTAAATGGGCAACAACAAATGAGATACCACTATTCACACGGTTGAGCGAGTGAAATATGCGCATATAACCACTGTTAAGGGCAACTCGACAAACCTATGGGTAAATAACCTTTATTAATGCTAAGTCAATGTAGCCAGTCAGCAAACAAGCGTATTCACATGGTTCTATTTTCGTCTTCATTCTATGTAGTTAACAAAGGGGATATAACTTTTCGAGTGAATGCCATGCAAATATTCATGTTTAAGGGCAAGTAGACAGGCCAATGGGCTCCACACAAATAACCATTGTTAAGGACAAATCAACAAGCCAATGGACGCTGCATGAATAATCATTGTTATCACCATACTTTTTTCGTTTTCATTGTTATAAACTCAGCAATAAATCGGATACAGCAATTGTTGACAGCATTATTGTAAGACAGCATTGTTGTTTACAGCATTATTGTACGACAGCATTGTTGTTTACAGCATTATTGTACGACAGCATTGTTGTGTCACAATAAATCACTTAATGGTACACTTTCACAGTTCCTATGCTATCCTGTCAGAGTTCGAATTGTTATTGTATTGTTACAAGTGTCAGAATAACTAACTTAATGCTACACTTATAATAATGAACATTGTAATAACATTGTAGTAGCCAACGATTGTTGAACGCCAGGGAGACAAACACTGGACGATACCATGAAAAATTACATGAAACACCTCGAATTCATCCATGAAAGGAAAAAAAGTATTTAAAAGTATGGTGATAAATTAGTTATTGGCATACTTTTGCAAGAATGGTCCCTCTATACGTGATTTATTGTGATAGTTTTGCTTCCTCGGCTCTTAACGCCTTGGCTAAGCCTCGGAAGAACAAAACTATCACAATAAATCATGTTTATACCACGGCTGTGACGTCACGCTAACTCAAGGCCACACTAAATTTCCGTTGGTTAAATCCCGTTAACCAACACCGGAAGTGTGCGTCATCGCAAAAAGTGTGGATTATCAAGTTACCCAACACTTCTGCCTAAACCCACACTTGTGACGCTTCCGGATCACGCGACCGGGAACGCACACACCAACAACCAAATACAGCGTGAAAAAAAAAACGTAATGCAATAAAAACATACAAAACGAATTACTTAAAATGAATGAAATCCGATCCCTGCAAACTCTCACATGTCTGGTCCCTACCTAAGCTTGTTCACTCGCGTTACCTCCCCACCCTCCTACTCCCTCCCTCCCTCCACAAACTGAAATGGAATGACCTTCAGTCATACCGATACCCTATTATCGTATTTTTAAACAAATTTCAAACTACAAATGCATAAAATGAATTAAGTACCTTCTCAGAATATCCTAGTAATGTCACTGTATCCCTGCTGTCTCACACGTCGAATTATTCGCTCCAAACACGATAAGGCTTTGATAAGCACGAGTGAGGTTCCAGCGAAAAACCAAACCCAACCGTCGCTTGGCTAACTCCTACCCCCCCCCCTCCCTCTACAAAGTTTGACTCGTCCGTCTATCACACACTTCCGCCTCCACAAACTGAAATGGTATGTCCTTCATTCATACGATACCCTATTACCGTATTTTTTAAACGATTCTCAAACTACAAATGCATAAAATGAATTAAGTACCTTCTCAGAATATCCTAGTAATGTCACTGTATCCATGCTGTCTCACATGTCGAATTATTCGCTCCAAACACAACAAGGCTTCGATAAGCACGAGCAAGGTTTCAGCGAAAAACTAAACCCAACCGACGCTTGCCCCCTCCCTCCACAAAGTTTGACTCGTCCGTCTATCACACACTTCCCCCTCCGAAAACTAAAATGGTATGACCTTCATTCATATTTGACGATACTGATGATCAACGTTTTCTTGAAGCAATTTCCACAAAACACAAACACGTTTTAATTAACTACGAGTTAGCTGGACGTCCCAACCATGATATAAATCGGTTATAGTTTATAACCGATTGGTTATCGATTTTTAATCCACGGCTGGGATGATTTGGCTGGCGAGACATGCAAATTACGTCTCGACGTATTTGCATGTCTTGCCAGCCAAATCATCCCAGCCGTGGGTTAAAAATCAATAACCAATCGTTTCTAACCAATAACTATTACATAGAGGGACCATTGTTGCAAAAGTATGCCAATAACCACTACTTACGGGTAAGTTGACGAGCCAATCTGTGATAACGAACAAGCAAAGCCCAAAAATTCCGCGCAAGTAATGATTTTTAGGATAATGTCGCTAACCGCACAGTCTCTGATGGTCCTACTAGGCACTGTGAAAGCCGAGAATTCATATGTTTTTATGTTTAAATCTCTGCAGTCAGTGCTACCAATGGTCCTTATGTATAAAAACATCGAATTACCGACCTTCATAGTGTAAAAATATCGATCAAATATAGACTGAATAAGAACCAGCAACATGTGTATGGAATGAAACATGGAAAAACCACCAATGCAGGCAGTCACAGAGACGGGACCAAACAAAAACCTGTCGCCAGCTTAACAAAAAAAAAAGTGTGACAAGTGCTACGAGGCTTTGTCCACTTCCGAAATAATAATACTGACTAGAAAAAAAAAAGGAAAAGGCCTATTCTGTCCTCTGAAATTAAAATGCAACCAAATAATCAGACCCCCCCACAAGGTCTCACAGGTCCTAAAGACTTATTACTCAAGTTAGAAATCATCTTTGATTTTCTCTGTTCGACACTGACGCGTAACATTTCCACCTCCTTCCTTCCGGCATTTGCCTCTGCCATCCTATTCCGGCTGCTTCAGCACTGTCGAGCATGGGCTGTGCCATCGTTATTTCCTTGAAACCTTTGGCAGCCGATTCCTTTATAAGGCGCTTAAGCTCTCAAAACCAATCGTCAGCCGTGTGCTTTTTTGCCTATTCCACAGCCCTTCAAAACCTTCAACTTTTCTTCATCTTCGGCTTGATCTGGTGGCCCTGGCTGGTAAATCGTCAAACACTTTGTGTTATCATCGACTTCTAACGACTTGGAAAAGGAATATCGACCAATTTGATAACTATCGATCACAGTGCATGTTTTTATGTTAAACTGTTTCTCTTTCAAATAACAATTGAATGCGTCGGCTTTGTTTTAAGTATCGATTGTTATTGTGTTTTTTACGCAATGTTATTGTTATCGGCTTGCTGGTCTTTTGTTGTTGACTTTTGGGGGACGGTCGGAATGGGATGGTTTGCATGGTCACCAAAACTTTGTAAGTAGATTTTGAAATTTAAATATTGACACAGTAGATTAATTCGACATTCCTAACGTGGTGGGAGTCTAATTAACAGTCCATAATGACTGGGTGAGTCAGTATATTTATCGAATTTTTACTTCTCAACTTTTAAAGTTATGCAACGTCAGACAGGGTGGTCCATAAAAAACGAAACAGCAAAATTTTTCTAAGTCCAAACTTTTTTATTAGCACCCTCCAGAACCGTAAAGGGTTAGATGATATCTAATAGAACTGGTAGTTTTGAAAGTCCCTTTACGGTTCTGGAGGGTGCTAACAAAAAAGTTTCTAGAGTGAGAAATGTCCGAGGGGAACAGTTAATTTACGGCTGGAAGATGCCGTAATTACAAAACATTCGAGGGAGACAGATATATTTCGCCAATCTTCTTGAAAAATTGCCGTAATTGTAGTCTATAGTCACACCGATCCTTTTTTGAAAGTGATTCCGAATGTATTTCGCAGGAGCCACGTCGATCTTTTTCGAAACGTCGCCCATCCTTTTTGAAAAAAGCCGTTTATCAAGCTGAATTTGGACACTCTTCAAACGAGAAACCAAGAAAGAAAAGAAACGAATGACCGTGTGTGCGATCCAATCTCCTCTGTGCGATAGGGAAAATCACTAGTTTTATTGATAAAAATGGTCCGTGTTGGCTCCTTTATTGATACAAATTTGCCTAGATGCAAAACGTATTAATTTTTTTTTTTTAGTGTTTGTAGCTTATTGAATGTAGAGGAAAGAGAAGATGTGTACATCCCATTTTATACCACCTAATTTTGATCAATATTAGTAATATTGCTAAAAATGAGACTTGTTTTGGTTGGATATCACTTGTTTACAAATATTGCCATTTAGCTATTTTATGCATCTGTTGCTCGTCAAGTATGTAGAGTGTAGAAGTAGTGACAGTTACATTATCTAACATGGGCGACTAATATACTGGGGTTTAAGATAAAATACAGCTGGGCAACTGTGTTATATATATACTAACAAAAACGTCAAGTGTGCCGTAAAAAAAGGGGGTTATATGATTGAAGTTTCACTTTACTTGTTAAAATGTACACGGATAAAATTTGGATGATTTTTAATTGAAATAATCAAATGTACAATTGAGAAAATTGCATCTGTTTAAGTGCTGTTGTGCTTTACGTTTGAAAGATATGATAGGGAGTATAAATCATAAATAAATCATAAAGTATAAATCACCACGACCCACCACGGTTTGGTGAACCAGTCGACGTACTAGCAGACTATAAAAAATAAAGGTGACTGTATTTTATTTGCTTCCTTTCTCTAATTATTTCCCCAGCAATTCTTTTTAAGTTCCACGGGATAACTAACGCAAAACAGACATGGGATATATTTTGTTCCACATTGTTTTCAGAAAACTGACTGGATGACGACTCGTTTCCATGCAATAAGAGTGCAAAAACATGTGGAACCCACACTTGTGGACTCAACATAGTTACTATTAGAGTTTACGAATGGGATGTTTACGGATTTTTTTTGCACTCGTAGTGGAAGAAAACGTGGCTTCATACAGTCAGTTTTCTGAAAACATAAATGCGGAACAAAGTATAGTTGAGGAAATCGTTATGGCTAACAGTATCAAAATTACAGAAAGAGGTGTGCACTAGGTGGTTTTTTATTCTAGGTGTTTTTTTATTCTAGGTGGTTTAAATAGGCCCTTGTTTGAAATAACAAGGGAAACATCATATCAACAACAAACTTAACAGTTGATTTAGTACAGAATACACTTGTACGCAGGTAATTATTAATGGACCAACAAATATAACAAAGCTCTTTCAGCTTCCAGTAGAGATAGTCCGGTAGTGATATCGGTATAATCGGTATTTATCTGTAATTGTGCCTTATCGGTATCGGACCACTGTAAAGCTTCCGATATAGATATTCGTAACGCCAAGAAACGCAACCGTTTTCCCTGAAAACTGCCACCAAGTAGGGATGGGTCGGTTTCATTTTTTTGACTTCGGTTCCGGTTTCGGTTTTCACGCACACAAAACCACGGTTTCGGTTTCGGTATCGGTTTTTGCCACCATCCACCCAAACCAGCTATTTCTAGTTTGTTTTCTTGTAGCATTAGTATTACTAGCTTCTAACTTACTCCTACTTTCACTTTCAGCAGCGTCATAGACCATGTGCCTACCTGTGGCACCATTTTCCTCTACTATTTTTTTTTAGATGACTGTTATTTATTCGTACAAAATGATAATTATTAAAAAAAAATTAGAAACACAGATAAATCTTTGATTTTTCGAACACCGTACGAAAAACCGACACAAAATCCGAATCGGTTTCGGTTTTCAGTAAAAACCGAAAATTCGGTTTCGGTTTCGATTACCGACCCATCCCTACCACCAAGGCCGGCAAAAGTAACCACCAAGTGAGAAAAGCAAAGCTATTTTCTCAGTTTGTAAGGAAAACGTAGCACGTGATGGTTCTGGCGCGTTAAGTTTTACAACGAACAATTTAAAATCTAACTAGTCGATGAATGTACTGAAGCCATAAATAGGAATACTGTAACAGTAAAAATGCTCTTATTGCTGCAAAGAACTTTTTAGATAATCTCAGCAGTTGGAACCCAAGCAAAACCAGAAAATGAAGTCGCCTGTGTATGTAAATTAAATTTGTAGTTGTGATTTTATTATTATTATTATTATTATCGGCATCGACATCGGTATTGTGTCGAATTGGGTTACCCTTCATCGGTATCATAGGATTGGTAAAACTCGTATCGGCCGATCCCTAGTTTCCAATGCAAGGTATGCCACTGCCACCCTCATTTGCTTATACAGGGTGGTCCACAAAAAACTGATGACCCAAGTTTTTCTAATTCCAACTTTTCTAGTTAGCACCCTTCAGAATCAGGAGAGGACAGCAATCTTCCTATTTCATTAGCTTTGATTTCTGCCCTGTCCTGGTTCTGAGGGGTGCTAACTAGAAAAGTTGGACTTAACAATTTGTGGGTCGTCAGTTTTTTGTTAACCATCCTGTATACCTAAGCATAATCTTTTGAATCCTTATTCTTTTCAACAAATTCACTCAACAGCCCACTCAATTCCTAACGTGTCTGTCAATGCAATTAACACTAATTGTTGGAATTGGAATTATGGAAGTTCAGACCATAGTTTCGCCTTCTGCAATCATATACCTAAAGCCAATTGTGTAGGGGTCAGGTGTTCAATGTGTTGGGAATATGGTCATGGGAGGAACCAGTGCGCCAATAATTAAAATAATGGGGAACATTCCCCGACACACAATGCCAGACAAATTCAATCACGTTCCAACCGCGGTCGAGGTAGAGGTTACAGAACAGAGACATCACAAGATAACGAATGTGACAATGTGAATATGCAGAGACAAACTGAAAATGAAAAGACAAAATGAAAATGAAAAGACAAAATGAAAATGACGAGACAAAGTGAAAATGCATTTGCCTGATGTTAGGACACGGAATAATGAACGTTCTTGTTCTCATATATATCGTGTAGATACAAGAGCCGACATACACGCACAAAACCTATAGCTGAGTCAAATAATTAGATAATGTGAAATAATAAATGTACGTTTAGCTGTATGTGATAGTCATGTCACAGGGTACAAAATAGGTAATGTAGTCAGCCAAGATAAAGAGTCGGAACAATTTTGGTAATTCCTTAATACTGAATGTCATTACTTTGTTCCACAAGCTAGATTCAATTATATTTCAATGGGGGGGGGGGGGCAATATGTGAATCTGGGCACATTGTACAACATGTGGGCGACATATGTCGAAGAAAAATTGTTCATAGGTGTGCCATCGTATTTCTTGAAAAGGAGATGGTTCATGAATCTAGCTGATGTAATAGATGTTCGTATGGAACATTAAATAGAGACTAATACAGCTATATTCTGTTCATATATGACGCATTATCGATTCAACCAAAGCATCCACAGGTCCACTAACAAAACGTCCTTTGGGGAATGAAAGTTGGTCGAAGGGAGCACGGATGGCATGGATGAGGAGACTTATTATTTTCCAAGTCAAGAGTCGGAACACGGAGGCCATTTAGAAATTTTGATCCCATGCCGTTTTGGTTATCAATCAAGCTGGGCCTTTCGTCAAATTCCTTATCTTGAGGTACAACTCGATATAGGCTTTACATACGAAAATAATAAGTTGCCATCAACCACTTGCTTGTAAAGGGGGGGGGGGGGGGGGGAAACCCCCCCCCCCCCCCCCCCCCTAAAAAATAAAAGTTCCTTCGACCAACTTATATTTCCCAAAGGACACTTTCCTCAGGAGATGACGAAAAATAAAGTGGGAGAACAAGCTATTACACTGAACCAAAACTGGGGAACTTTAGGGTTAGGTTAGGGTCAAGAGGCTTGGTTTAGGTTGGGGAAAAGAGCCTAACCAAAATTAAGGCCTACAAGAGGCCTACAGCCAAAAATCCCCCTAACTAGGAGACCTAGCAGGGGTCGGAGGACGACCAACCAGTTGGCTGGCCCGAAGGCTTTCCGATTTACCATGCTGGCGCCTTTGCTTAAATACGTTTTGGTAAAACCTGACAACCGCGAAATAGCCACGGTATTATAGGAAATGGACGTTTCTAGAAGGTTCTAGAGGCAGGAACCGGAAATTAAATCACAAGGCATAGATACTGCCCACCTAGGTAAGATTAGCCACACAAGACTAAGATTGGCCCCAGCAAACACGCAAGTAAACAAGATTTGCGACAGGACACACGTTAGCTAATAAGTTATGAGGGTGTTCTGGGACTTCCGGGATACCCACAGCATTGCCGAAATGGCCGAGATCAACAGTGTTTAATAAGGAAGACCTAGTTTCAGCTTACATTCGACTGAAATTGACCGATGGCAACTCTGATCTTTGTTGTAATTAAGTCAAATTACCAAATGATGACAAATAAAATAATTGATCTGTTACAAACCGTTTCAGTGAGGGAGATAAGTTGGAATGAGCTGTAATAACATGAAGTCTGGTTTATAATTTGACATTTAAATAAGAAATGTAAGCAGATAAATGGCCTTTTCTTTATGCCTTCAAAACTGAGGCATTGCCGAAAGAATTCAAATTTCTGGTAAAAAAAAAAATTTATCCTGCAACACACGGTAGATCCAAATATTTGATATGTAGCTTATTACGAAAATAAAACATTTAGGAAACAAACCTCTTCTCATCTTGGAAGAAATAAAAACAAGTACAAAAGATAGACCATCAATGACAATGACATGTAACCCATACTAATACAGCGACATTGGCGTTTCTGTGAACACAGTCCTCCAGTACCAATGTTCAAAAATTGAAAAACCGTCATGCATTAATGTACAACATAGGGATAAAATACGCATCCATTGTCTGTACTAATGGCAAGGTTTGCTACACTGAGGAAACTATGTCCAATTGTCCATTGTTATAAAGGGCACAACAGATGGGGCATGCAGGCTGGGATATCATTTAATTCCCTTTCAAAAAGGGATGAATTTGGTGCACCGATTCTTAACACGCAATACCAATTTCGGTGAAAGGTTCGTGTCTGAAATCGGCAGCAAAATCACTGCTTGCATAATAACCAGAACGAGATGACAGAAGTGAGCTTCGGCGCCAGTAATCACATTGTCCACATCGCATACATCGAGAATAAAAATGTCCACGTCTCACTGACCCTTGGTTGACAAGATTATATGTGGCCCGACATAAGTGGTCCTTGGTTAACCCATTTCAGACCAATGACAAAAAGCGAGCAAAGCCCAGTCAAGTTGTTAGGGGCTTGGTCTCCGAGTCAAGAGGACGCAAAATCGAATCATGTTACAGATCTACGTACACATGGGACTTTGAGGGAGGGGGGGGGAGCAAGCCCCCAGCTGGGTGTACAGCTGGAGTGCAAGGGGTTAATAATAGTCCAAACTCGGCTGACATAGCCCTAGGTTTCAGCCGGGAATCCTGGAATAGAGCCATGTCTTTACGCTTAGGAGAGTAAATAGGACAAGAACTGATATACCATAAATCCTCTATATTTTGTAGCAAGGGCCACTGGTCACTGGCCATTTTGACCCGGTTACAACTGGAGACTGGCTACTATAACATTAAGAAAGGAAATTTACAGTATCAGTACAATAGTACATGTTGCTAGAAC
>JAHWFP010126251.1:0-14916 GCA_023313725.1 Lithobius niger
ATTATACAGTGGGGCGCATTCAGGGGCACCCGTCCTTAAAGGGTTAAAGGCCAAGTTTGCGTTAGTTTTCGTTTAAGACATTCTTTTTTGCACATTACCGTATTTGTTATAACTAACGACCTGAAACTTTCTGCAATTTTGCAATATCTCAAAATGTGCTACTAGGCTTATAAGAATTCTGATCACATTTTTTTAAAAGGAGTGGGGGGGGGAGGGTGTATATCGTTTCCTGAAATAAACAAATTTGCGTTTGAAAATAAACATTTTCTGAAAAATTCACAACTTTTGCCCTAATAAATTAAGACTTATTTTTCATCAAAACTTTTAGTTTTAGTATAACACAGCCATCTGTTTGTTGAAGGTATTTTGAAAACGAAAATAGAATTACAATTTTTAAAACTTCATATTCGAGCCACTTACAATGTTTATGATACGCTTGCATTTTTCGTTGTTGTAAAGTTCACCAAATATCGCAACATATTTTTTTTTGCAAAATTACCTTTTATCATCGCATAAAATTTATAAATTCTTGCAGGGAATTTCATCGAAAAATGTTGTTTAAACACCTTGGCTACTGATGACACACACATAAATTATATTGGATTCTCTCAGACGTTTATCATGATATATATATTATATTATATATCATGATAAACGTCCGAAAGAATCCAATAACATATACGCACGTCATGTAAAAATTTCAAATACCAGTGCTTTAAGGTAGTAAAATCTAAGCCCCACTAGCGGAACTACCTTTCAGTTGCAACCATCAGTCTGTACGTCACCAGGCCCTGTATACATACATACATCATGACGAAGTCGTTGGGCCCTGGACAGATGCTAGCCATCTTGGATTTTCGCTGGTGTCGGCAAACCTAACACAATTATTGTAAAATAACTCGTACTGATTTTCCAATGCAGTTGCATAGAGTTGATTGTGACTGAAATATTGTGGATTTAGACAGAATTAAGGCTTATTTTTACTACAGTATGACTTGTCATTATGGGTTCTTTAAAATGCCCCAATAATGTATAGAAACGTCACAATGCTCGACATATTTTTGTGATAGTTTTCACTTACAGTAGAACCTCGATTATCCGAACACCCCAGCTATCCAAACTCCCATTCTTATAAAATAATCAGAAATTTTCCGTTTTTTAGAGACGGAATACGCTTTGACTTTGCTTTATTTATGTTCCTGGAGTCATTTCATTCAAAATTTTCTCTTCAGTAGTCTTATACAATCAAGTATAGTTAATAAACACTAAAACTGAGTAAAGAAAAAAAGTTTTCCTTTTATTTTGTATGTAAATTGGATTATCCGAAATTTCCATTATTCGAACACCCTTCAGTCCCAATTAGTTCGGATAATAGAGGTTCCACTGTATTAATAATGTATACATTAAAAAAAATGCCAAAACCTTGTGCTTTGGGTAGAATGAAAAGCCCTCGGTAGCCAAGGTGTTAAAAATACTGCAGAAAATGAGAGTCCAACGAGCGTGTATGCCTACTACAATAATGTCGGTGAAAAAGGACTGAAAGTTCATCTGCGTCTTATCAAGGGTAATATGGATTTGTATCCATATCACCTTTGATCTTACTGAGGACCCAACTTGTTTCTTCGTTTTGTAGGTAGCCTTACTGCACCATCAAGGGGGAAAAAAAACACTCAACAATTAATATTTTCGTAATTATAATTAATTAAAGTACTCTGAATCCATACAAATTTAACCGGGATCGAACACCGTATTTGTAAGCACGGTAATAATAATTCATTCATTCATTCATTATATATATATTTGATTGATATAAACTATAGAACCCATAAATTTCAACTAAGTTTCTCTTCTTGGGTTTCCATAGTGATTAAGTTTACGTTCAAGATATGTAGGGCGTCTTCATACAACTCGTCAAATGTCATATCCAGGAAGAGTTCTTGGATGAAACGCCGAGAGGCCCAGCGGTATTGATACTGTCCCATAATCTGTAGCACTTCAGAATATAAACAGAGATCATGGAATATTTCGGGAAACTTCTGTTTCAAGTGAAGTAAGCTCTGCTCTGACTGCGTCGCAAAGGAGCTACACAATCGCAACACTTTCACTTTTAGTGCTGCTTGGTTGTTCTCACCATCGCCACAGTTGCCTATGCCACCTCCGTCCAAACTGCCGGCGCTGGAGGTGCTGCCTGGTGTTGTAGCGTCGGAGGTGGCAGAACTGTTAGTCCGTGACTTGAACACTTTCACATCGACGGTGGGGCTGTTCAACCTGCCTTGGCTACCGGTTTCCGCCACGCCGAGGAATTCTTGACTATTGTGATCCTTGGTATTGTGATAGGCTCCTACTGGCGACTGATATTGAGGAGGTGAATAGTAACTGCCTTCGAGTGATAACCGGCTACACAAAAGACAGTTGCGCGACAGGTGGCAGTCAAATCCGCCTTCGAGCACATCACTTGTGACGGCGTCGCATGGCTGTTCGTCAATTTTGGACAGGCCAAGGTATTTTTCGTCGTCGTTTTCATCGATACAAAATATCAAGTTGACGTCGACTGGAAGGCAAAGACCCATATAAGACGACTTTTTTGGTTCGAAGACTTTGAAAGACTTGTTGGAGGAACTGTGACTCGACGTTGATCGATGACTGCGGGGACCAAAGTTCAGAATAGAATGAAAGTCGCTTGAAAGCCACGTTGCTGATGAGGCATCCCGCTCACCCTCTAAGCTGCGCGACTTCTGCAGACGCTGCTGGAAGCTAGTAAACGTCAGGTCACAATCCGAAACGTTACGACGTCTCCGTAGCGACCGAAGAGCAGCATAACCTCGTTCGTCTCGGGGAGTTGTGATCGTTTGAGGGATAATCGAGTCTTGTGGGCAATCTGTTAACTGAGGGTGGGCACGATTTATTGAGGAAACGCGGCGCAGTACAGGAGTGGGACGACCACTGGTCTTATGAGGGGTTTCGGAATGATATGACGTGCGAGTCGCCACTGTGTTCAGAGACGTTGAACTAGCTATGGGGCTTAATGCCCTATGATCTGCAACAATTGCTACGCCATCAGTACGTCCGGTGCCAGAGTCACTGGATCCAACTCCACTTGTTGAGTCCGTACAGCTGTCAGAACGACTCTTGTTAAAGCTTTCACTGCTGTCGACATGGTCTGGTTTGATTGGTATGGCATTTCCGTTGCTGAGGCTGTAGGGCTGTGACTCCACGATCTCGATGTTGCTCACGCAACGCAGAGTCTTTGATGGTCCTGCAGTAGGCTTGCGCGCTGTAGCGGACGCCGAACTTGTATCAGTGAAAGATCGGCTACGGTTGCGTTCTTTCGTTGATGCCTTGGCTAGCGATGTGCTGCGACATTGGGGACTAGAGTGCACAGAACTACTGCTTCTGGGGTAAAGACTCTGCTCGACGGTGATTGGGGTGGGCTCATCTTCAGCAAAACCAACCAAGGAAGGCGCTTGAGGTTCACTCATAGTGCGTTGGTGATACATGGTATTGTCGTCGACGGAGAGGGAGTAATGGAGGTATCGTGTGCGAGGCAGAGTTTGACAACGGTTTTGGGTGGTTGACACACTGCGGCTGAATCTTGTATCTGATGAAGCTGCACAGTTAAAGCCAGTATCTAGTATTCCGGTAAGAGGTATATCATCACTTAAATACAAGGCGCTCCGGACGTCAAAGTCCTCACCGGATCCTCTACTGCTATCACGACTTCTAGCTAGTTCTCGTTCCTCTTCTTCGGCTTGCACTTGCTCTTCAGCTGTCTCCGTTGTTGGATAATCCAGCACAGGCCAAGTTTCCGATGAATGGTGGCGCACCGATTCCCAACCTAACCTGTTCAATAAGTCGGCCCCTGTTGGTGTTTGCGCCATGAGACTTAATGCATTGAAACATGTGCCGCGCACTGAAAAAACTGGACAAAGCTCGGCTAATTTAACGATAGCTAAAACAGACTGTTCGACTTCCAGCACTTCAATACCTTCCTTCGTCGAGCCAATGTGCCCTAAGGCCCACACAGCAGCCTTTAAATGAAGAATGTCTTCTTCAGTCTGGATATCCTGAGCATGCAACACGCCCGTTTGCTGCGCAATTACATCCTTTTCAACAAGCAAATTCAAGCCTTCTGGGTGGTGTGCCAATTGACCGTACAGGTGTGGTGGGACATAGACGTCGTGGATGATATGTTTCTGGCTGCTTCGACGCTGATAATTGCCGTCTTCCCCTCGTTGGTGGCGGGTGAAAGCATTGTTGATGTCGTCTTCAACAATTTTGACATATTTGAAATTAAATACCTTCCGCCACTTTTCCATTTCATGAGGAAGATAGTTTGCTTCGGTCAGGAACTTGAACCCCGATTTAAGTGACAAGAATCGAACTAGTAACAGCTGCCCGCGATCACCCAAATGTAAGAGGGATGGCCGGATATTGATAAGAGACTCTAGGTTAGTCGTTGAGTCGCAGGCTTCGTCCAAGATGTCCAATGCGGTCAGTGATACAGTACGGCAACGGTCGTACAACTGCGTTACCAAGAGTTCAATGCCCCATTTATTAAAATCTTCCAACTGAAGTCTCACAAGAACGCGTACGAAATTTGTAGCATACAAGCGCGCATTTTCAGAAGCTGCCGTTAGCACTTTGGTGAATATCACTCGAGTCATGCCATCGTGCGTGTAATCCAAGCACGAGATAACCAACTTCATGTAACAGTCGTTAGTCGTCACGGAAACCAAGTTCAGGAAGTACTGGAGGATGCCAGTTCGTTCTAGGGCACGACGGCCTCGTTTGGAATGTGTGAGCCTGCCAATAAGCAGAAAATAATCTTGGCACAAGGTCGACATCATTTTACTAGGGCTGAAGATTGTGTCTGCGGAGGGCTGCGTAGTAATAATTTGACTGATACACAACCCGAAGTCAATTAGGAATTCAACTAACAATTTCCCACCATCTGTAGACTCCTCAAATTCCGACAAAAAATCCATGAGGTGGCAACCTGCCATTGACACGACTCTCGCATCGTCCGAATTCTGGTCCTTCACGGAAAAACGTTTACTAGTGGGTTTGAAATACTGCACAACACTTTGGACGAATTGCTTCTGACTGCTATCGTCTAAACGTTTCAGGGATTCGTCAGGCCATCGGAATATGGCGCCAACCAAGACCCAGTCCCATGATGCTGAACTAGCCTTGGACAAAACTCTGGAATCTTTGATAGCTTGCGTGATTAACGAGTCGTCGTTGTCTTTTCTCAAATGTTGTTGAAGTTTAGTGTCGTTGATGAGATGCGTTTTGTCAAATTGTTTACGAGCACTTGGCGAGAAGGCAACTAGTTGGTCGAGAAAAAGAGAACATGGTACCGGACCACGCTTCTTTAAGGCATGAAGACGGCTCAGATAGGAGACCGATGTCGTAGCACGGTTACGCACTTCAGGTGTAACTGTAGGACACGTCGCTCTCGTGATCAAAGTAGGAAGAGCATGGCCACACTGGCCGCAGCACTCGGAAGGAAACTGAAGATGAATTAGGTGCAACAGTTCTCCGAGCAACACAGACGCTTTAACCAACAGAATTGTCGTCTCACTCGTTGTTATCACATCGGCCAAAGCTTCCAGCAAGCCAGCGTTTACTAAAGCTTGTAGAAGTAAAGTAAGATAGTTTTTGACGAGGTTTGGCCGAGACGGGCCGAGACGAGGAAGTATGGCCTTTCCTTCTTCTGAAATGAAACCGTCGCACAGTTTCCACGTTTCCTGCATTGCTGAAGGGTCGGACGCCAACAGAGCTAACGTGAAATCTTCGGTATATTCCAACGTTGCTGGTAACCGATACAAATCGAAAAATATGTCGACTATAACGAGCCGCACATCCGGGTGAGGCAAGTAAAGAACATCAATCATTGACTGTAGTCCGCGACTTGCGGGGTTACAGAAATGCAGCATCCCCGTCCACGAACGCAGAACTGATAACAACGCCATCTTGCTTGCTGTCAGCCGCAGCTCAGTTTCTTCCCCGCTCTGCAAGTCAAATTCGCCGTTGTAGATGTAGTGGCAATCAGTGAACGGCGCAACAAGGAACTGCAAATCTATTTTGGGCTTCAAATGACGCCTCGTATACGGATGATTTAACAAAAATAGGATTGTCGCAACGAGGGCTTCGGTGATGCGCGGCTGTTGCGAGTCGAGCAAATTACGCAGCAATGCGCTTACGACGCCCATCTTAACACACGTATCCGTGTTGAGAATAGACAACTCGCACAGCGTAGCTAAACAAGCGTGAAACACTGGATCACGCTCTGGCGAGTCGTCATTCGCTATCGATACCAAACTAGAGACGAAAGCCGGGGGAAACTTAGCGGGGCACAGGCGCACTATCTTACGCATCAGACGTATGGCTTGCATACGTTCAGGCTGATTGTCTAACGATATGTCCAGAGACCTTGCTATTAAATGGGGTAAATGTAAATCGTTAACTGCGTCCATGCTCTCCTCATTGTTGACAATATACCTTACTACACGCAAACCAGCAGCACGGATTTCCGGGGCATCGTGGAACAGAGAAACCCGTACACAACACAAAATATCCCTTATAGACATCACAGGTAACAACTGTTTCAATTCTACTCTTTGTAATAGTTTTGCCAACCTATTCAAATACCACAGTTTTTCTCCATTCGAAATACCGGTTCGTTTACTTAATTCTACTAACACCTCCTTAGCTGCTTTCGGCGGGTCATCGGTACAATCTAAAGTTTCTTGTTCTAAGACGTGTCTTAAACGCCTCGATCTATTGCGGACGGCTATTTTACAAGCCATACTGTCCGTACTGTGTTTTTCCCGCAGTACAGAGTGAAAAACGTCCTAGAAAAAGCACTTTTCATGGATTATGGGCGTGCAGACCGCACTTCGAGCTTCACATACGCCATATTACTATCAAGACTATAGATAACGGTAAAGCGATTGCAGCGCCACCTGAAAAACGGTGTTTTCTACCTAGTTTTAATTATTTTTTTTTTTTAGTTTTAGTGTCAAACTTAGCAGATTTTTTTATATAATCGGTAAAATATCTATTCGTGACAATTTTTAAGTCAGTACAGAGATCAGCCAAAAAATTCGAGGATGCCGAGACATGTTCGGCTAGCGAGTTAGAAGCATTTGCTCAGACGGTGTTTCATACAGGTCGTCTGTTTGCATGGGGAGCTGCTAGGCGGCGAGGTTTGGTAATCAGTGGGGCTAACTAGTGTTCACCCTTGCTAAGTGTGTTCCTGGTTACAGCGATCCAGCAGAGGTGGTCAATCGGTATTTTATTTGCTGCGAAGTAATGTTGCTGTTGTGTTACAGTAATCTTAAACCGAAAATTTGTACGACCTCTTTACAGGCGTACGTAGCCTCAACGAAACCTTGCTATAGTTTACTCCTATAGAGCAGCGGCAAGTGACGTCATATTGGCTACGAGATACCATTTGGAGGCATAACTACAAGGGGCACTAGGTTAAAATGGAGGGGAAAACAACGGCATTTCTTGTCAAGACAGTGCTTTGAGAGCGGGCTTCGTAGGTTTAAAAAAAAAGTTGTTTTCTCCAACAACAAAAATCGTACGTTATAGGCTTCAGTAAGACGACCTTCTGTTCCCCCTCCAGTGCCCCTTGCAGCTAACCCTGTTACTGGCTCCACCATAGAGTTATATACAATAACACGACGTAGTATTATTGTATATAACTCTGTGCTGGAGCCTTAATGGGTTAGCTGCAAGGGGCACTGCAAAGAGAAACAGAAGGGCGTCATTACTGAAGCCGATGCTGTGAAGAGTGATTTCTTAGACCTAAAACGCGCGATTTTTTATGTTGGAGAAAACAACGTTATTTTAAACCTAAGAAATACGCTCTTCCGTTGTTTTTCCCTCCATTTTTATGTAGTGCATCTTGTAGTTATGCCCTCCAAAACCCATACTGGTGTCAATATGGCGGCAAATGCCACTGCTCTATTATAGCACTGAAAACGTGGTGCAAATTGAAGAAGTTGAACGCTGAGTGAATCGTATGCTATTTTCCCAAACATGGTAGTCACCACTTTAACCTACGTTATTGGAAGCTTTCACTGGCTTCCATGGTGGTTGTAAACGAGTCGTATTGAGTCATACAAGCAAAATACAGAAATAACACTGAACAGTCATGTGCAGGCAGGGGCAACTTTTAGTAAAAAGGCACGTTTTTTTTTCTGCAGTGTATTTTCTTTGCCTATCGTTTTACCCTTTCGTAGCCTTTTTTTGCCCTTTTTGAGCCTTTTTTTTTTGGTTTTTAATGGACTTTTTTTCTAGGTACTATTTGCTTTGCGTATTTTTTTTACCTTTTGTTAACCTTTTTTGCCATTTTCAGGCCTTTTCTGCTCTTTTTTAAACTTATTTTTGGCGTTTAATGGACATTTTTTCCTAGACTTTTTTTACTGTCTTTTGCCCTTTTTCCCATTCAGTCTTTTTTTAGGCCTTTAGCCTCTTTCTCAGGCAACGCCGTACCAGAAAGGCTTTTTTTTCTTCTTTTTTTTTTTTTTACAAAAAAGGCAATTTTCGAAAAGGGCAGAGATGCTTCCCGCCCCCCCCCTCCCCCCACCTTGCGCTCTCCTGTGTACGCCACTGACACTGAATGTATATATCTGGAATAAGCCATTGGTGTTCTGAACCTCCCGACCAGAGTTTTCATGGAACAATTTTTTTTTTCCTCTTCATAGGCTGATATTTCCCTTTATTTCCCCAAAACTCCCTTTCTGCCTAATGTCATACGTGTTTTAATAGCAATTGTAATAAATACAACGAATAAATTGGAAGTATGTACTAATCCTGAATTTTCACTGCAAACTGAGAACGGTAAAAGTCGTGACAGTCATTTCACGTCACGCAGCAACCAAATCAAAGCGAAACGTCTGGGACGAATGAAATCCTGCGAATCTGGCAGACATTTTGTAGGCGAGGCAATTTCCCTCAAATTTACCTTTTTTATTTATTTTTTTCTTTGAACTGGTAAATTTCCCGGAAAGTGGAAGTTTTTCCTCTTGTGGAAACCCTGCCACCCCAGCTGGTGATTCGTCAATGTTATTCATCAGTGTTAACCAGCGTCGGATTGGGCCGCCCGGGAACCCAAGGATCCCCAGGGAGGTCCTCACTACAGGAGGCCCTTGTTAAAACAATTTTTTTTTTTTGAAAAAGTTGAAATTAAATCGTATGAAAATTGCGTCCCTGCATATGTTGCAGGAAAATGTTTCAAATTTACTAATTTCTTTAAAATGCGCTAGCTTATATGGCTCCACCCCTAACCCCTTCCCCCTCCAACTATAGAGGAATGGTTTCGAAGAAAATGTTTTTTAAATGTTGCAATAAGTTCGTACGAAAACTGCATCTCAATGTTGCAGAAAACGTTTCAAATTCACGCTGATTTCTTTAGATACACTAGCTTACAGGGATGCGTCCCAGATTCCCACCCCCATATACAGGAGGCCCCTGTTTCAATTTTTTTTTTCAATTTGAAATGAATTCCTATGAAAGTTGCATTTCTAAGTTGTTGGAAGCAAAACGTTTCAAATTCACCTAGATTTCTTCAAAATATAGCAGTGGAGAGGGGAAGAGGGAGGGTAATTTAATGGTGGTTGCCGTAAGACATCTCTGAGATGAGGAGGGACTTCCGAGATGGAAGGGATGGGTTTGGGTGAGGATAAACAGGTAGAGGGGAAATAAGTTGGAGGGGTGGATCGGAATTTTCTGAAAAAGTGAGGATGAGTGGAGGACATGGGAGGGGGTTGGAGGGAATACCCGTGGTTAGTTGGAAGGATTGAAGGCTGCAAAGTGGTAGTGGGGGTAATCTACATGGAAGTGAAAGGGGGAAGGGAACAGTGGAATACGAAAATTCGGGAATAGATTAATTTTGAAGTAGGCAGGCTCAAAGGGAAAGGGTTTCAGATCCTTGTTCTGGGGTATTTCAATGCCATATTAGCAGACCAGGGGATGGTGGATAAATGGATTGGATGGTTGATGAGGAGGTTTCTGGTCAACAACTCTTTTGAAGTGACGAATTTGGAGAATCAGAAGAGCTTTCACCTGGAGCAGAGGAGAAAGTAAATCAGCGGTCGATTTCATGCTTTGAGGTGAATTGGTGAGGGGAAAGAGACATGGGGTTTGATGCCGAGAGAAGGTGGGGGGGGGGGGGTGACTAGAACCATTGCCTGGTGTGGGCTGAGTGGAAGAAGCAAAGGCAGGGGCAAAGCAGGGCTTAGGAACAGGAAGAGAACTGAAGGGAGAGGTGATGGGGAGATGAAGTGGAGGAAATAGAACTTTAAGGACTCAGAAAGGCTGGACAGATATGGGAAAGAGATTGAAGAAAGCATTGATAGGCTGGGGAGGGATCCAAACGTGGGAGACGTAGGTTTTGAAAGTGGCAGAGAAATATGTAGAGAGGAGAGGATGGAGGGGGAGGGGTAGTGGGATCGTGAAGTGGAGGAAGCCATTCGTAAGCGAAAGGAAGATTGTTGGTACTGGAGAAGGAGTTTGGGCAAAGTTGATAAAGGAAAATACGAGAAGAAGTGGAGGGTCTAACAGGAAACGGAAAAAAATCAGGGAGGTGGTGGCATGCAGAACTGGTGAGTACAGCTAGAGGGAAGGTAATGAGGGAAGTGGCGTGTGGGGGAGGAAAGTGGAATGAAATTCTGAAGGGTTATTCAGGCAAGGAACAGAAGGGATATGGAGGTCCAGGTTGGTAGAGGGGAAGCGAGAGGAGATGGAGAGAAAGGATGATGGAAATTGGTGAAAGGGTAGGTGAGGAGAGATGTTACAGTCTGCTCCCGACAGATTTTATGAGGAAGAGGAGGGTTGGGGAGGAGGAAGTACAGAAAGGTGGGTGCTAATGCTAGTGGAGGAGGAGGGGCAAGTAGAAAGGGCTATGACTGGACAGTTGGTCGTCCAGGCAATATCTGTGGAGGAGTTTGAGGAGGAACTGTCCTTTTCTAAGATGACCTTGTAGGAGAACTAGTAAGAACGCTAGGGTCAAAGGAAAAAAAGTTTGATCAGGGAAATTAACGTAATCCTAGAGGCAGGGGGGAGGGGGTCCAGAGAGTTGGAGAAAGGTGAGAATCCACTTTCGTGTTAAAGGGAAAGGTAGAGATCGAGCAAGGTTGGAAAATTTTTGTCTGAGTGCAGTTAAGACCGTCGTCAGGAACAAATGAATATGTTTGTTTGTTCATTGCTACATGTAGTTGAATTTCGATGGGGAGTTGAATTAAATACTGCCCCTTCCCTCTCTCCCTGTTCCCTTTCCCCTCCTTACCTCTCCCCCAACCTACCCGCCTTTCTCTTGAGCGAGCCGTACACCTGGTCGCTGGTGACAGCTAGTGGCAGACTTTTCAAGCTCGTCTCTTAAAAATGCGTTTTCCTAGGCTCTTGGCTTACAATGTATAACAGTGACTTTGCTGGACTCTGTCAATTGTCGATGCCTTATCTGTTTTGCTTCGGTTCTTATTTTTGGGCAAATGACCAGGAGTGGTTAACGCTCGCTAAAACTCTTAGAACCCTTTGAACTCACTTTTGGGCTTACAACAATACATAATAATGATTTCCTTGAAACAATCATTCATCGACTTTTCATATAGTGTAAAATGACAAAAAGAAAAAGCAATAGACCTGGTCACCTGAGACATACCAGGAAAAAAGGAAAAATTACAGAACAAAAAGGAAGGGTTAAAAACAGAAGGAGGAGACGAGTGGAAGAGAAAGGAGGGGGAGGGCGGGGTTATGGAAGCATCGAAGAAAGTACAAACGAAAATAAAAGCAAAAACAACAGAACAGATGGAAAAGAGTAGAGAAACACAGAAGAATTAAAAAGAAAAGACAATAAAGCAAGGTGGCATATACAAAGACAAACGAAATTAAAAAAACTATCAGAAAGAAGAAATAACATTAAAGTGCAGAAAAGATCGAAGAAAAAGACAAATCTGGTAGAGCAGCAAAACTGCGAGGTGCACGCATAATGCCCGATGATTTCTTGACCGTTATTTATTGAATTACGTCCCAATTTTGTTTATTAATGATTATCTTCAATTACTCATTGTTGCACTAACTCATTGTTTCTGAATTGTTTGTGTTAAACCAATCACGATCATGCGACGGCCTAAAAAAAGGGCGACCGCGGTTCGGGGGACAGGTTCGTAGCTCCACGAAAAACGGAAAAAAGAAATAAGATAGAAGTGGGGGAAAAATGAAAGTGGGCCTCCGGTTTGTTACCCAAAACGTTACACATCCGTTTTCAGTAGTTTCGTATGAAAGCTTCACATTCTAGCTTTAGGAATGTTTTCCATGAATTTAAAAGGTCGTTAATCGTTGGGCTTTCCTGCGTAGCAAACTCCTGTTATTTGTTTGTTTTGATCTGCTGTTTACGCAATAGCATCAGTCGTAACCGACTGTTACGAGTTATTATTCAGACTAATTTCCTTATTTTATTTTGAAAGCCAGGGTTGAACTAAACAAACGGCGTTCTCTTTAGCTAATTTTATCATTCGTTAGAGCAGTGGTTAGAAAATCGTAAAAAAAAAACAACAAAAAACGGAAGATAAAAATCGGGCAATCACAACCCTAATCTTAAAAACGATTTTAAGTGAGATAATCGGTCAGTGTCTGTTGTTATGATTAACACACAGCCAACGTCCCTGGGAAACGATAGCATTAGGACATGCTGCAGATTGTTAGCAAACACTTGTTGGCACACAGCCAAGTGATTTGCGGTTTCCCGATGTTTTAGCCCCACCCAGAAAGACCAGGGATGTTGGTCCTAAATCTAGATCGCACAGTAGAAGCAAAGGACAGATAATAAAAAGGTGCACCATTGCCTGATCCGGAAACGAGGCGGTAGGGCAGAGAGCGGAATAGGCAGGAGCGGGTCCTGGGATTTCTAGAGACATGGGAAGAGTTGGAGGGAAAGAAGGGGAGGGGAGAGGAGGAGCATCGGATCGAGCTTGGGGTCTTGGGAAAGAAAAGGGAAGAATTTGAGATTGTTTTGCCTGGGGACGTATAATGCTAAACTTGTGGGATGGGGGAAGTGGACAATTTTAATTGGGGGGGGGGGGGAGGGGAGGGGGTAGTGAGAAAATTTCTTGCGGTTAATAATTTGGCGTTGGTCAACCTGATGACATTTGTCATCATTGTCCTATTGGACTGTGATGAAACACAGTCCAACATAAGTTCTATAATGAAGTTCTATAATGAAAACCACATAAATATAAATCTAAGCTAAATAAATTGCTAAATGCTAAAAGCTAAATAAATAAAAAATAAATATATCAAGTCCATTTTCTGATATATTCTTTCTTTCTTCTTCCGTTTTGCTTTCTTTTTTTTTGTTTCATCTGTACTCCTACTTCTTTTTTATTTTTCCAAAAAAACAAATAATAATTACAAAATAGAACACCAACATGGAGAAGAAAAAAAAGAACATAGAAATAGTCAACAAACACCAGTCAATCGAAATCGTAAAACAGCCCTCACAAACGAACCTGTCTATTCTGTTCTTAAAGCAAAAAACGGAGGGAGCATCAACCACCTCTTGTGGCAAAGTATTCCATAATGACACACTTCCACTGGCAAAGGAATTTCTCAGCGCAGCATATGTTCACTGGAGATACGATGTGGGAGAGGGAGACATGTAAGTCGGTCACTAACTTTGCTCTTTGTGATGAGGGGGAGGAGGGCTAAGGAGATGGGGAGGATGTGGGTGGTAGATGGAGACCTTGATCTTTGGGAGCTGGGGAAGGGATGGAACCTGAGGGGGAAAGAGAAACTGGAGACTTCTGGAGGAAAAGGTTTAGAAGTTGGGAAGGAGTATGAGGGATGGGAGTGGGAGTTCATCCAGGTGGTGGTTGACACTGTGGGTAGGAGGGGGAGGGTGGTGTGATGGAGAAGTGAAGAATCACCGATCAAAAATGGCGTGCAGGGCTTGGAGGTGTTTCGGGGGGCGGGGGGAGATCGAGGAGATAGAGTACTGCGGAGGGAGTATTTGGGAAGGAAGAAGAGGGTGGGGGACCTGGCCATAAGAAAGATTAGGGAACACAATCAGAGGATGGTGTGGGGAATTAATTGCTGGAATGGGAAACGAAGCTGGTAAGAGCTTTTGGTGGTATGTTAAGAGCCGAGATGGAGCTGGTCCTGGGAGAGTGAAAGGAGAAAGGACAGGACTTCTTGATAACGGGGGGGGGGGGGGGGGGTGCAAAAGGGGGAGCGGAGGAGGGATCAGGGGGGGGAGTCAGAAGGGGGAGGAAATATGGGGCAGAAGGAACAGGTGATGAAAGCCCTCTGAGGAGGGAGGTCTCAATGGTAGAATTAGAAGGAGCTCTTTATATGTAGAAAGAGGGGAAAGCAAGGGGAAAGGATGAGATAGTGGAGAAAAAAGATGTTGTTGTGGGAATTGAACAGGTTCTTGGTGGGGACAGAGAAGGTTCCAGAAGGGTGGAAAAGTGTCAATGTTTGAATGATTCATTAGGGGAAAGGGAAGAGCAAGAATGACTTGAAGCCGTTACAAGTGCCATTAATTAGAGAACCTTCATGAAGATTCTAGCAGCTCATCTGAGGGAGGATCTTGAGAGTAGAAGGAAGCTGGAGATGTTCAGAATGGGGTTCAGAATGGAGGACAATGTGTTCTGCGTTCATCATTATACAGGCTATTGAAGTGGCCCAGAATTAAAGGAGGGGCATGTGAATTGCTTTTTTTGGACATTGCTGAGGCTTATGATGGTGTGCGATGTGCCTGGTGTGGGGGTGGATGTGGAGGAAGGATTCATACAGCTGATGAAGAAGGTCTACTTGGGGACGTACATTAGGGTAAAGTGGGATTGAGCTGCCCGACGCCCACCCACCTTCCTGTCCATGGTGTATCTGTGGGATCTTTAGGAGTGC
>JAHWFP010126253.1:0-13502 GCA_023313725.1 Lithobius niger
AAACTCAGGGAATTCTCCGATTTTCCACACAAAAAACCTGGAAAACTCATGGAATTTAAACTAGGTTTGAAACTCAGGGAAAACTCAGGGAATTCTCCGATTTTCCACACAAAAACCTGGAAAACTCAGGGAATTTAAACTACGTTTGAAACTCAGGGAATTCTCCGATTTTCCACACAAAAAACCTGGAAAACTCAGGGAATTTAAACTACGTTTGAAACTCAGAAAAAACTCAGGGAATTCTCCGATTTTCCACACAAAATACCTGGAAAACTCATGGAATTTAAACTACGTTTGAAACTCAGGGAAAACTCCGGGAATTCTCCGATTTTCCACACAAAAAACCTGGAAAACTCGGAGATTTTAAACTACGTTTGAAACTCAGAGGTAACTCAGGGAATTCTCCGATTTTTCACGAAAAAAATCAAAGTCACAATTTTAGGCCTAGTCCTAATTGTGTTAAACATATTCTGTTAAAACTTTGTGGTAAAATAAAAATGTGTCCTTGTGTCTCTGTGTTAACTCCTAAAAGTTCAATAAATTGGGCTACTCTTTTGCACTAAGTGAGCCCAAGTAAAACTGGTGACATGTGTGGAAAAATTTCCTTCCTGAAATTCTGGTAAATAATCTGGAAATATTTTAGTATTTTGGTAGGAAGCCTGTATTAACATTCAATGGTGTCGTCAAACTTCGTCGTCAGTCACGCAGTAATTATTTTTTTATTACAGTCTTCTTTACTACAAGGCGCTTCTTTCTACTGTAGGTCAACTAAGACAAGACACTTTGCTGACAACGCAAGATTTAAATGGGTTTCCTGCTTCCAACTGAAGCATAGCACCCTACAACATTTTGGATCAAATGAACCCTTCGAATGCGCGTGCTGACCTCAACACCCCCACCCCTCGCCGCATCCCATCATCCATCATTCCATGACGCGCCCACCGGAAGCCACTAATCACGTGGTCAATTGCATTCGTCCAGCCCTATCGCCGTTATGGTCCCACTAATCACGTGGTTCAAAGTGGCCAATCACTGCTGCTGGGGTCGACATCACAAATCAAATACAGTATGGCGACGAGCGACGTTCATTGCTGACGTATATCACGATGATATTGCCGTGCTGTTCATTCTATCACGCTTTGGGGCAAGATATTACCCGGGTTAGTGCGCGGGTTACTAGAATTGATGGGAAGAGCGAAATACTGAGACTCGGCCGGTAAAACAATGTGAGAAACCGAAGAAAACTCTCAACTGGAATAAAAATTAAAGCAAAACAAACATACAACTAAAAAAATCTTCGGGGAACAAGATATCTGAGTTCAGCATTGAACAGTTGCAGGCTGTATTTTAAGTTTTTGTGCTAAAGCGGTAAGCTGAGGACTTATATCGAATTTACTTTTCTTTACACTGCTGCGTAGCCCACGATTTCGTAGCAAAGTTTGGATCAGCGACGAATTTACAATTGACGGATAAGCTATCTCACGATTGAAACAGTTCTACTTTAAGGTTTTATCTGGTTTAATTGACAAAAGCACGAAGACAACCATGGCCCTTCTTTATCTGAAACCAGAATTTAAGAATCAGACCGCAAACTTTGGCGGGCACACTTGTCACACCGTAAATTAACCACAGCATCTAATGCAGTGCATATCCTGTACATTATACAACTATATAGGGGGGGGGGGATGAGGCTTAATGGCACGACGACAGCTATATGGAACGATACTTTTCAGAGAAGTGGGGGGAATTGAGGTTTAATGGCGCGTCGGCAACGAGTTCATTAGCGCCAACCTCAGTCACAGTGCAGTAGTCCGGGTTGCCATGTGCCTTACGTTACAGAGATGTTAAACGAATCCCACAGATCTTATCATACATCTGTACCTTCTACAAATATTAAAAAAATCCCAGACAAGAGGACAGACTTATCGCTCAATTGATGCGCTGTAAAGAAGAGCATAGATTAATTACTTTACTTCCAATCATGAAGGAAGAATTAGTTTTCAGCGCACGGGTCTCTCACTGAATACTACGATCAAAGGATCAATAAATTTTCTAAGATCAACACATCTTTAATGGTGCAATAGTTTCGTTAAAGCACCATATGTGCATTCCTATTCAAATCAAAAAAATTGCAAACGTTCGGTGCTGTGTATACAGATAACAACACGAAGTTTGATAAATGCTGCTTTCTGAAAACGGATAGCTCTTATCAGCCAACAACATGAATTAATGATCTCAGGCAATTGGTTTCTAGTTTAAATCCAGCTGAAAATAATCCATAATGATCAATCTTTCAAACGAATGTTATCAACGCTGCGAGAATTTGCCTCATCGTTAACGGGGAGCCCCGATCAATTATCAATGGCTGTAACTGAATAATTTCACAATGGAAATACAAATTCGAAACGTATCACTAATTAAGAAATATTAATCTATCCGCTACGCTAGTTTGGATTCGATGATCGATCTCGCAAGAAGTTACGTGATCTCGCAAAGTATAAACAAAAAGTATGTAACTCGGATTCAACTGCTAAAGGTTCGCATACTAGAAATTATTGTTCTCTTTATCTAACTCTTCTTTGACTTAATACTCTTCAACGAGACTTTCGTCCAATCCCAAAATGTTTACGATTGATGTCTCGCAAATTTTATTTTGAAGCAAGAAATGCAGGTGGGTACAAATCAATCACGGTACTTTTGGCACCATTTTGATTTTCTATTGGAATCTATTGGACAGAATCAGAATTTATTGGATTCAAAGACAGATGCGATGAAGCAGAAACTATCTTTTCAGCCAACTAGTTGCAATCTTCGAATTCATCTGAAGTAGTAGAGGACGAGGCAATGCATAGATAGGGGGGGGGGCCCAACAATTGGGGACCAATCCGAAGGGGCTATGAAGATTGCCCTTGGGGGGGATTTTATGGGGTGGGGAGGAATTTATTTTCCTGGGGGAAAGGATTACTGATACCCTTCGGCCAAAAAGGATTGGGAAGTATACAAAACTTTTTGTTAAGCTGTGCTACTGTTAATTCAGACCATTTAAGGAATTTCTTTCAAAGTAGATGCCCCATTTCTGCCGCAGCATCTATACAAGGCACTGCTTCGATAACAGAAGATTGTTTGATGAGCCTGGAAGGGGAAGGGGCCAACATTTTTTGATTAGTCTACAGTGGTGGTGGTGGTTGGGGAGGGAGGGGGTTCAAGCAAATGTGTTGTTCTGATAATTTTTCAGCCCCTTCCCCGTTCATAAATACTAACTCACGTATATACCTAAGGACAGCGAGTGAGCCTTTTATCAATCTAAACTGGAAACAAGCCTGCAAAGTAAAATTAAAAAACCTACCACTAAGGCCATTATCCCCCCATCGTGAGAGTTCTCCAAGTAAATTTTAGCCTCACTATCTCTCTACAACAACAGAGGTTGGAGTTTTAATCACTCCCACGCTAATGCGCCAAAGACTCGGCGTTCTTCGAATTTTGCCTGTTTTGCCTCGGAAGAACAACGAGTTACCACGAGGTCAAGCGACCCATACATGTTACGTCTCAAACGTCGGCGAGTTAACTTCGTTTGGGGAGGCATGGTAAATTTAACATATTTAAGCGCGTGAGATTAATTCTGAGGAGCAGGAAGCGGGCGAAGGATCCATACCCGCGTATATTATACCCTATCCAAGAAAACGTAGGGGAGAGGTCCGGCGAATGAGAATATGCCAACCGTGGTAAAATATTTGTCAAGTTAACGGAAAAAGAAGAAAAAAAAACACTTCGTGTGTCTTTTATTCAATTTAACCATGGAGTGAGATAAATTATCGGCAATATTATTCATTATCATTGTTATTCTCCTTTATTTAGACCTAGGTCCGAAGCGCAAATTAACGAGGGGTAAAAAGAACATGTTCGAAAAAGTTACCAATCAATTTTTCCACAGTTCGCACATTTTCACATTTCCGAATTATGGCCAAAAACTAGAATTACGGTTGGATGCACATTAGGGCACGTTTACGCAACGAATCGCCTGTGTATTCTCGCAGCTAGAATTCAATCGCGATGGAAAAGGTAGCGTTGCCATGGTAACAACGCTACATGGATTCGCCAAATTCGACATCATTTATGTAAATACTTGCAGTCTTATAATCCGTGACAATAAGATAAAGAATTCCTCATGAATAAACAATTTTGCCAGTCGCTTCTGAACTCGCATTATTAACTGTTTCCATAACGAGCCGGTGGAGCTAAATCCGCCTCCATTTCAGATGATTTCTAGCTTCTAAACCATGCCCAATGGCTGTTTGCCGTGACGTCAACATGAATTAGCCAATGACGAACGAGAACAACGGCTGTTTGGCCGTCTGATTGGACTAGCCCAGTCACGTGATATGCACGTCACAGCAAACAGCCATGGCGCGTGGTATAGTTGCAAGAATGCAATGGCGAGTCGGGGCATAAACGCACCCTTACAGTTTAGGCAGCTTTTCATCCATGACGCAACGAGAAAATGGCGTCGAAATTTCAAAATGGTGGAGCTCAGAGTGGCTGGTCCTGTTGTTGAAGCACCATTTTGATGTTTTTATTATCTTTAATCATTTTTGTGTGACCAAGACCGGAAGTTAACCGGCTGAAAGTTAAAATCGTGACCTTGTTTTAACTTGTGGTTTTATTTGCCGGTCTGGAGGCCCCATTTTACTTGGGTTAACATAATGGCGGAGGCACATCCAAATTAAAGTTCATCACAATACAAACGACCGCTCTGGTTGGGAATCAAAGTCAGAAGAGGCAGTGCAAAGAAAAAAAAAAAGCAGTGAAAAACGTTCAGGGAAACACTGTTGACAGAGGGCGTGATTGAGAAACAATTCGTAAAACGGCAAAGAAAGGTTAGGAACACCATCCAAGGCCATCAACCCCAGGCCAAATATCCTCAACTTTCTCTTAGCGTAAGAGTCAGTAAAGCACATAAAATGTCCCACCTCGTGACATACGGAAACACCAAAAATCACGCTTAAAGAACCATCAAGAATATAAGCGGGACTTAAATACCGCTGCGACAAAAAGGTTACAATAAGAGATAAAACGGTGAAAAACTTAAGCGATTTCACCAAAAGACGTAGCGGCCAGCGACAAAAAAATTGCGTCAAATACCGTTAAGTATTTTGAATTAGAGGTATATCAATCAATATGGAGAATTTCAGGCGAAGACAGAAGCCAGAAAACTAACAACTGCGCATGGATGTCGTGTGAGGCAATTTAATGACAACGCCGTTTACAGTTGCATTGCAACTGCTGCTTGTTCCATCATGTAACCCGGACTACTGCACGGTGGCTGAGGTTGGCGCTAATGACCTAGCTGTCGACGCGCCGTTAAGCCTCAGTCCCTCCTCCCTCCATCATGTCTTTACTGACCGACGTTAGCTTTAGCTCTACAAATTACAACAGACGGATTTTAAAAATACAAGTTGTTGTAAAATGTGTATACTTATTGTTTTAACAGGACGGAAAGGCCAGTGAGTTTGACAAGTAATAAACAAATACGGATGCAAACGTATTTCTTTGCCTTTAGGACTTAAATGCCAAACTGCCTGAGGGGGAATTGAACCCTCGTAGTTTAATATCACTCAGCCATACTCGGTCTGGAAAACGGAAACTGTCATGGCAGCATTTGCCATGCACGAGCGTCACTGGTTGTTGTTTCACCTTCATACCAAGAGAGTCGAAAGGAACACACAATCAACTAAACAAAAAACGTCTTCGCCGTTTATAAAAAAAAAAAAAAAGGAACGATTAGAGCGTGTCTCCCCGTGGAATTCACAGCTATGAAGAAGATACACAAACAAAAACAGATTAAAGTGCACTCTAATGAAACTAACTGTAAAGTGAACTCCAATTCTCTTTGTTTTAATTCGTTCGTTGAGTCAGAAAGTGAACGTGTTTTTGTGGTTTTAAATTGTAATTCTGCTTCGTGTGAGTGGCTTTGTGCTTATTTTATGTGTGTTTTCTAATTGTTTAGGGCGTTTATTCTGTGTGCGTTTTTTTTTTGTAGGCTTATGCTTTAATTCTGGTTCGTCTAATGTTTATGTGTTGATTTTATGTGCAGTTCTAACTTATCAGTTTTATACGTGTTGTTCTTTAGAACGTTAGTTTTGTCTGTTTTATGTTTGTTATGTATGTTTTAGTTATGTTTCACGAAAGCGTTTGTTTACGTATCTCGCGTGTGTTTTTCTAAAATGTGAAATATCTGTTTTGTCTGTTTGTATGCGTCTGCATGGAGGCTGGTATGTCTGAATTCATCTGCCCTGGAATTGGATTTCAAGTTATACAGTGTGTGCATAAATGCTATCCTATTAACAAACGTCTATAAAAAATCAACAATGAAAGCAATCATAATGCGGTTTCGTCCGTCGGAAAGAAAAACTCAAAAAGTTTTACTAAAAAACATAAAATAAAACGAATACCGTATACCATGTACGCTACAATTGATGTGCACAGAATATCTACCAGATTTTTAAGTTTCGCACCAAAGTATTGTTAAACGTATGACGGTTACGCACCCGATAAATATGGCAATTGTAGCTCGCAGCTCCGTTCTTCGTCCATCACATGATTTTTTTTACACTCGGTGTTTTACACACCCCCTAAAATAATTTGTGGATAACGGACTAAAAACACCTGCACCCAAGAATTATAGAGGCTATCTGTTTTTTGAAAGTCGCAAAGCTTGTACGGGTTTAACCATACCTCCGGACAAGACTGTGTGCATTCACTTTTGCCGCCAACGAACACTGCACCCAGATCCTTGCCTGTATTTGGGGCAGGCGCAGATTCCTGTTGTCCCACAGGCACGTTTCCTGGGTCTGGTGTTCGATTCCAGGTTATCTTGGCTTCCACACTTGCGCCAACTTAAAGACAAGTCTTTGCGGGCACTTAACATCTTGCGGGTTCTGTCGGGTACTTCATGGGGTGCCGATCGCACTGCCCTGTTGCGCCTCTACAGAGCCCTTGTCCGCAGCAAACTTGATTATGCGTGCATGGTGTATGGTTCGGCTAGTGACTCGACTCTCCAGATGTTGGACACTGTGCATCACAGTGGCCTGCGTGTGGCGACTGGGGCATTTCGAACTTCTCCAGTGGTCAGCCTCTATGCTGAGGCCTCGGAGCCACCTTTGGCCATTCGTAGGCGGAAGCTGGCCATTCAGTATGCTGTGCGTTTACGTGCTGTGGAATCCAGTCCTGCTTGGTCCATGGTTTTTGGGCCAGACTTGCGAGTCGGTAGACGCAGGGTGGGTAAGGGTGATTTCCGCGATAGGCTCCAGCAGTCCTGTCAGGAGATAGCCTTTGATATGCCCAGCGTCTTGGAGCTGGGGGGGATGCCAGTGGCCCCTTGGCTTGTCCCAAGTGGCATTATCATTTTCGCTCTGGCGTCCCTCCCGAAGGGTTCCACTCTGCCAGCAAGGTACTAGCAGGAGTTCCGGCGGCTGTGTTCTCAGTACGCCGGTTATCAGCGGCTGTTTACTGATGGGTCGAAGTCAGACGCTGGCGTGGCTTGTGCTTGTGTTTGTAGGGGAGTGACGGTAGCCCATCGCTTTCCATCAGGCTATTCTGTGTTTTCTGCAGAGCTTTTGGCTCTCGGTTTGGCGGTGGAATGGATCCTTGGCCTTCAGGGCACGCATTTCATTATCTTTAGCGATTCCATGAGTGCCCTGGAGTCCTTGGCGACTTACAATCCACGGAACCCCTTGACACAACGTGTCCAAGCTTTGCTTTCCCGCTTGCCTGGCCAGCGGAAAACCGTGCTTTTCTGCTGGATCCCGGGCCATGTTGGGATAGGTGGAAATGAGCAAGCGGATTCTGCAGCAAAAGGGGCCCTTTCTGGCCCTCTCGGTAGGGATCTCAGGCTTGTTCCCTCGGACGCTTTTCCAACTCTGCGTCTGAGGTTACATGCTTTTTGGCAAGCCTCGTGGGATGGACAGGACGGTAATAAGTTACGGGCCATTAAAGGCACTGTCGAGGAGTGGCACTCGGCGTGTCGCCGCAGTCGCCGTGAGGAGGTTGTGTTGGCCCGTTTGCGAATTTGTCACACCCGACTTACTCACTGTTTCCTTTTGCGGGGGGTTGACCCTCCTGAATGTTCTTGGTGTCGACGGCCACTTACGGTCCGGCACTTACTTGTTGATTGTCGCCATCTTGATGGTGTTCGTCGTCGGTTCCATCTTCCGCATGACATTGCGCGTCAGTTGGGCGATAAGTCTGTCCTCCTGTCCGGTGTTTTTCAATTTTTGCAGGAGGTACAGATATATGACAAGATTTAGATTAGGGGTTTGGATAACATCTCTGTAATGTGTGGTGCAGTGGCAACCCGGACCACTGCACTGTGACTGAGGTTGGCGCTAATGACCAAGTTGTCGATGCGCCATTAAGCCTTAATCCCCCCCCCCCCATACCTAGTACGAAATTGAAAATCGGCTTGATATTCAGTGTACAACAACTGGAGCGCATTTGGTAAAGTATTGCGTTATTTTTTTTTTATTTTGAGTAAAACGCTTTGAGTTGTTCTTTCCAATGAACAAAATTGTTTACGACTGCATTCATTGTTAATTTTTTATAGACGTCTGTAAATAGGGCAGCAATTTACAGACACGCTAAGTATTTGTGGTTGGGAATCGACCCCTCTTCTTTTGTGACCAGAAGCCCACGCCTAAGCGATATTAATGTGATGGCGACAAGCGTCCCACTAGTGTCGATTGAAAGTATTTTTTGCTTATGCGTAGTTTGAGCGAGTTAAAAACTGTCGATGGCTGTTTTGGCCTTCGGTCTTAAAGGTACAGGGTTCAATTTCTGCTGATGAAGTCTGACATTTGAGTCAAAAGGAAACAGAATTAGGTTTGCATCTATGTTTATTTAACTGTTGCTGTTTGTTGTTTGTCAGCTTACATAAATATTGAATAACCTGAAATTTCCTATCAGCCATAACTAAGAATCCCAACCAATGATTACCTTCAAGCCAACAGCATCTATTTTTAGTCCCAAGGGTGGGAATGGATTACCTGGCCGTGGGTTACACTCAACACCAAGCCAGCCAAACTTGAACCACCATTACGGAAAAAGCCAACCGAAACTGACTACGTGAATTTCGCGCTAAACATACCAAGTATTGTTGGAGTCATTTTTCTGTTTCCGTTCTAGGAGTACACATGACACCTCACTACTCCATTCCACGTTTCATTATGCGATGCTGGGAGGGGGGAAACCCCGTGGCCATCAACTTGGCAGACAAGCATTGCTGAATTCCTATTAAAATCAGTGAGCTGTAAGTTTACCTACAGCCTATTTCTATGAGACCGTGAAGTTCTTGCGCAATAAACCTTTTTAATGGACAACCCGTTCTTTCCTTTCCATTTGTACAAGTTATATACAACGTACACTCGGTACTCCTCACCCATCTGTCACTTTTTCCTGCATGTTTTGCACTGACCGGAAATTGAACCGGGGCAACCCATGTAGAAGGATTCTGCTAACTAATTATCAGTAAGAGCCATGCAGTTAACCCGTAATACACCCATGTTAATTTCGTGTGTCACAAACTAATTCTTTAGGAACACTTGACACTTTCAAAGTCCTACACTGCTCCATTCCGTTCCTCTAATTCAAAGCATTTTCGAACGTAATTTTTCAAAGCTTATCATGTATTTTTCAGAATAACCTTAATAGGATTAACTTAATGAAAACGAATGCTTCAGAATACTACTGACCTTTGCCACGTACATAGATCAAACAACAATCCCTATTTATTGCACACACAAAAAGTTGCCTATTTAAATTCAACTTATTTTCACATACAAAAACGATAATAATCTTCTACCGTACCAATTTGAGGAAATGCTGTACAATTATAATTTACATAATTACCAAACCCGAACACCAGAAAAGCTTCTCGCAATAAACCACAAAACGAAACTATCAAAGAGATATTACAGAAACAGGGTCATTCACGTACTAATAGGATATGGCGTCTGCACACTAAAGCAGTTATCATTCCTACATTCATTCAAAACACATTTAAAGGAAACACTGTTGAAATAACTATTAGGCAATCAACTTTCGCTTTCAGTTCTCGCACGATGCTTATTGTAACCATCATTATTTTTCATTTGCTAACCATACCCCTATATTTTGCGATTGTATGTCACAACCTTATCTGCGCATTTGTACTGTTTAACTAGCAGCTGAAGCATGTGCGGTGTTTGATGCACCGTTTCCAACATCGGGACGGCTTGCTCTCTCAAGTGTTTATTGCAGCAGGCGTGTATCCCGTCTATGCATTTTTCCACACACTGGCTAACAAACGCTGATTTTCGTTCGCTTCACTCACTCAATCAGCACCTCCCCTGCCCCGGACTTCATGCACTTACGTATAAATATTTCCAGCAGAAATAAAGACGTAAGCCTTTGTACTTTAAAGTCCTTTAGCCTGCCGGCGTAGACATTTTTTTTCTGGGCTAGAATTCTGGGAAATTAATCCTTAAATTTCAATGGTGCACAACGACTGACCCTTTAGCCCGCGGTGTAACATTAGGTTGCATATACCTGAAGCATTGTTTTATCCCTTCTTTTAAGGGTTTAAGGGTTTATTGCCATGGTTTATTCCGTTCCCAATCATCGAATACCCTCAATATTAGAAGCGATTGTTGTTAACTATGGCCGTAGGGTTTCGTCGAGCAGATGACTGGAAGCGATTAACACTCGCTAAAACCCTTTGTGACCCCCCCCCCCCCTTTTTTTTAGCAGTTCCTCAATGCTTGTGCAAGCTGATGGCTCGGGCAGCCGTTGTGTCCGTTGTACAACACTGGCTGCACTACAACTCGCTTTTATTAATGTAGATTGTTTTATTTTGTACAGTTCCGGTCAAAAAAAAAAAAACGCCTTCGTTATGCGGAAGAAGTTGCAGGATTAATGTATGTGACTCTGAACGAAAATATTGATATCTTGAAAACTACTGGACAGAATTGAACGAAACAAAAACTGGGTTACTTATTATGCTATCAGCTATATTTCTATACGTGTTACATGTAATGGTAAGTAGCCAAATATAATTGGCCGAGCGAGCAGCACGAGTTGATAACTAATAATATATCTCATAAATTACTGGATAGAATTGAATAAAACAAAAACTGGATTAATTGTTATGATATATGCTATATTTCTATACCTATGACATGCAATATTCAACAGAAAGATATAATATGCAATTCAGTCTTTGTTTCATGAAAATCCTTCCACCGGTTTTCGAGATATCATCAGATATCATTAAGTTTTTCTCGCTCGGCCAATCAGTTAACGTAGTATTTAATAAGGGTAGGAATACAGTAGATAATCTAATAAGTATTTCAGTATTTGTTTCATGAAAATCCGTCCGGTAGTTTTCGAGATAACTGGATTTCTCCATGGTTCTTATTACGACCCTGGATATAACGAAAAAGGGCGTTTTTTTTTTTTGACCGGAACTGTACCTACGCGTTTTTGTTTTACTTAATATTTTTTTTTCTGATTGGTTTTGATACGACGTTAGTCATTATACTCATTCACTTTTTAAATTCATGTTTCCAAGAATTGTACCGGTGTAATCCCAAGAAATGAGAGACTGTTATTTAGCTGTAGCTTGTTTTCTGCATTGTTTTCGCTTGTTAGCGTCTTTTAGTTTTATTGCTATAGTTTATTAAAACTTCGTGGAGATCATTTAAGATCATTTTTATGAGCTAATTTTATACCTCAACTTCTAGAGCGTGGTGCTAACCGTCTTTTCCGCAGCTTTATTGCTTCCAAACAAGAGCAAAGTAACTGGGAAGGGATAATTTAATTTCTTCTTACTCCCAGCCACATCTTTATTGCTGCCTAGTCTCTTCTTTCTAATCCTGCAGTAATTTCGACCATAATCTTTCTCTCCCTGCAGATTCTCAGTTCCTGCTGTTTGCAAAATGCAGTTTTAGTTTAATTACGACGACTTAACTTTATTTTTACTGACTTTAAATTGACTTTCGGCGAATGTTAATTGACTTTAACACACTCCCAGTTTAGTGAAAAGTTCATCTCCGAGTTTGGTTCCATTATTTTAACTTTTACACCTTAAGTAATTACGCCCTCATGTTTTGCCAAACACACGCCCATTATGCAAAACATTTGCCGTCTTTGTCAGCCTCATGTTTTAGCTGAACCATCTCGAACGCCCCAAGATATTTATCCTGGAAGCAACCCTGCAATAACCCGTGCACAATAAAATAACATTCATTAATATTAACACTTTCATGCAAGCGCATAACGGCGTGGTGTGTCCTAGGAAGAGTTGGGAGAAGAAACGCGACCTGTGACATTTTCTCACTTGTAAATGGCAGACGGAAATATAAGGAACCCAAAGACACGGGTCGGGAGGGAGAAACGGAAAGATCCTGGGCGTCAGATTGAATAATAGATTTTGAAAGAAAACGGATGCGGAAAAAGGAGACTATTAGAACCTAAAAGGAGATCTTTTTTGAAAGCGAATGGCACTCATTTTTTTTTTTTTTTAGTGTTTTCTCCTTCGTGGTGTGTTGGTGAACGTGGCAGATGTTGAGCAATCCCTGCCATGCGCGGGTAGTCAATTAAAAACCGTCAATAAAGTTTCCGTTGCTCTCCCCGAGTTTTTTTTTATTTATTTTTTTATTTATTTAAAAAAAAAAAGATTTTGTGTCCATCTTTTTCGTTGCGGAAAATAATTTGGATATTCGATTTCGAGTACGAGGGGAGCTGCTCCCCTCGTACTCGAAATCGAATATCCAAATACATCCTGGTCGAAAAATAATTCGTCGACCAGGAATATTTCCGCAGTGAAACGCCTTGCATTTTGTGAATTAGTTATCTACCGTTACCAAGCTTTATTTTTTTTTTTTTTAAATTAAAATCGACACAATCGGCGAATTATGCTTCATGTTGATTTCAATTAAATCTGTATTTTAATGCAGCATAAAAACGGGAAAAAATATCACTTCTTTGATGCTGAAGATAGGAAAACGACACTTAATTACATCACGGAAATAAGTTCGAACGATTCCCGTACTGTCATTAGTGGCGTCGCTGCTTTCGCAAGCCAGAGCATGGCGATGGCCGTTATGACGAGCAGATTTAAAGTGCTCTCATGTGTGCCACCGCAATTAAACAAATTTAAACAAAAACATAGTTAACAAAGGAAAAAGATGTCGTTTTCAAAACTAAGCTCGATTTAAAAACACAATTCGACCAACATTAGGCTTAGTTCACTATTTGCTTACAGCACTGGGTAGATCATTCACGATAGAACCATCCAGGAAATTGAAATGTCGATATTTTAGGGAAACGGATAAGCTGAGTAGCACGGAAATCTGTGCGGATTCGTTGATTCAGAACCATTGTATAGGGGATTGTAACCACACACGATATAATGGGGAAAAAATGCAATTAATAAAATGAAACCATAAAATGAAACAAGACAACTTGCAATT
>JAHWFP010126254.1:831-18399 GCA_023313725.1 Lithobius niger
GTGGGTGTTTAATGGGCGATTTACGATATCCTTAAAATATTCTGTGCTACAGTTGGAAAGTATGTCTTTACCGCACTGCATGGAACAGTGAAGCAGTTGGGTAAATAACTCTATCAGTGTATTACTGAGTAGATGGAATTAGCCTGAGCAAACCATCGCTCATTCTTCAAGATATTGGTCAATTCTAAGCTGTAGGATTGCGATAAAATAAAATAAAAGAAACAACCCACGGACGGAAATTACCTAAGAAGCCAAAATCATCAAAGTCAATAATAAAACGGAACAAGATATCCGCCATCTCGTGGCATCAAGTTGACGGTTGGTTCGTCAGGTTAACCCTTTAAATGCCTGAACTAACTTTAAAGCATTTTTGTTTTTAAAGTCCTATGTTACTTGGGTCAGGCATGGGATTCGTGCCGACGTTCTCTTGGTTTAAAGATGGCGACATAACTAGTTCTTTTTTTTTGGGGGGGGGGGGGGGATGGGGTTGCTTCCGGGGCCCGTTGCAGACATACATTTTTGGTTTTGTTTTGTGTTGTTAGAAGTTGGTGAAAAGTAAAGAACTTCTTTGGTTCTCTTTCGACAAGTATGTACGTAAACTAATTCAACGGGGGGAGGGCATTGTTTTATAATGTCCCGAGGTTTTCGGCTGCAACGCCTTTTCACCTTTCAATAGAAAAACACGAGCGCTGCTTTATGAGGTGCCGTTTGGGACACAATTAAGTTGCCTAATATATATATAATGTGGCGAATATATAAAATATTTTGCGCATATATACAATATTTTGTCAAATATATAAATATTTGAACATATTTTAACATATTATGTTCCATATATAAAATATTTTCCATATATAAAATATTTTACATATATAAATTTTTTCCATACATAAAATACTTTCCATACATATAAAATATTTTCCATAAATTAAATACTTTCCATATATAAAATTTTTTCCATATATAAAATGTTTTCCATATATGCAATTTTTTCCATATATGAAGTTTCCTCGTGCAATCCTCATATATAGCTTTTGTGCGCATCAATCTGCGCAGGTCTCTGCCCAAGGTGAGCAACGCCATCTACCGGCAGGCAGTGCAACTACGGCCTTGTTGCGGCGTTAGCTCCTGTTGTCTATTAACGCAACAGGACAGAACAGAACGCAATTCATTTGCAAGTAGGCTTCAAATTTAAAGCAGTTTTGAGAAAAAGCGTAAAATAAAATGTACGTTTAAATATTGTGTGAGTATGCTTACACCATGACAGAAAAAAGTAGAAATTAATTACATCTGTGCTATAAAAATGAAATTTCGTAGCACACTATCATTTCTACGATAATTACTTCTTTCTGCCGTGGCTTTAAGCTTACTTTTAATACTAAGGCACCATTTAAATTCACGTTTCTTTGTTGCCAAAACATCTTCACCTGATAATTTAGCATTACATTCCTCGAATGTGATGTTCCCCTGGAGGTTTCTTCTTCCGGTGCGCAGCCGCCTGCTTGCATACCCCCTGCTGCGCATGCGCGCGGCAGTCCTCCCTTATAAAAGCGACAGCAGGCACGCTATCGGCATTCATTTTCCTCCAGAGGTGTCTACACGCCACCTCGCGCCGCTGTTCCCCGTACCTTTCGCAGGAAAACTGGATTCTACCCCGATGATGGCCGCCGCATCCGAAGTTCCCACTTCGCTCGCCGCTCCCTCTCATGCTCTCTTTCGTCCGCATTCTACCAGCTTCTCCCTCGGCAACCGCTGGATCTCCGCCCTCGACCTTGCCGCCGTTGGCCCGATCCCCACCGCCACTGAAGCCCTCCAAGCTAGCGTCAACGCCTTCTCGGACTCTCCCTTGCAACCCGGCCAGCGCACCCAGCCGGCCGAACCCATGGATCTTTCGGCTCTATGACAAGATCTCCTACGGGCGAAGGACGTCTACCGTGAAGCCAAGAAGTCCCTTCAACGTGCTACAGCTTCCCGCTCCCCAGCCCGCAACACTCCCTTGGATCTCTCGTCCAATTCCTCCCGAATTGGCCGGAGCGTCTCCCGCAGCGAAGTCAGGCACATCGTCCAGGAAACGGTCCGTGTGATGCAAGACAACCCCATGCCGCCTCCCTCCTGCACGTCATCCGCCCGACACGCCCGCACGCAAGCATGGGTTGCTTCCAGCCACGGCTCAGACAAGCGCAGCTCAACGCCGCCCCCTGCCAATCCGAAGAGGCACAAGTCATCTTCTCCCTCTCGGCCGCAAGCCCCTCCTTCAGCCATACCCACGCCCTCCAGGGAGATCCACTTCCCGGATGATGCCACCGAAGAACAGGTCTTCCCGCTGGCCGCTCTTCTCAAGACGGTTGAAGAAACCATCCCTGATTGCTTTCTCTTCAAGCCCTCGCAGACGACCGACGCTCCTGCCATCAACCGTGGGCTGAAAACTGGCTTCGGCTTCGCCCTAAGAGACAAAGACGACAAGCCTCGCAATCTTCTCGGCCAGTCCACCACGCTGCTCACCTGCCTTCTCCGCAACGAGGGCTCTCTACTCGGCAAAGGCGACCCTCTCATCCTCGACAAGGAACCCCCTCCACCCAGGCCAGGCCGCGAAAGCAGCTTCTTTCGTCCGCTGGGCGACGGCGCCACAAACCCGAACAACTTTGCAACCTACCCGGAATGCGAATTCCTATGCAGTGAAGTGAAGATGGATTTCGGCTCCGCCCTTTCTATCCCGAAGAAAGCTGATATCCCCACTTTCGTCCTATACGACAATGACAAATGCCTTCGACTGAGTTTCCGGGCCGCCTCACAAGCTGACGTTCTCAACACTGCGGTAAACGCCCTGTGCGAGGAACTCTCCTCGGACGCAAGCCCCGAAGAACTACGCACTCTTTCGTCCCTGGTAATGCAGCTCTTTCAGAAGGCAAGCTTCGCCACGTACCACTCCATACTTTCTGTCAAAACCACCACTCCTCCCATCGCCTCCTAGGGAATTCTCCCCACCACCAACACCTCAACTTTCGTTCCAAGTTTCAGAACTCCTTCGGAAAGATGCAATCAGGGAACGCCACAAGCCAGGCCCGAGTTTCTACAGTTCCATTTTCACCCGACCAAAAAAGTCAGGAGGTTCCCGCTTGATTTTCAACATGAAACCCCTCAACAAATACATTTCAAACGACCACTTCAAAATGGAAACTCTCGAATCCATCCGTCTTTCGTTCAAGCAAAACGACTGGACAATCTCGATCGACCTGGAAGACGCCTATCTCCATGTCCCACTCCACCCGGCAATCACGCACCTCTTTTGGTTCATCTACAACCAAAAGGTCTACGAATTCCGCTGTCTTCCCTTCGGCCTAAATGCAGCCCCTCGGATTTTCACATTGATTCTCAAACCAATTTTGGCCTATCTACACCAAAGCGAAATCCAAGCCAACGCCTACCTGGACGACTGGGCCTTCAACAACCTGGACCCTCTCACATTGGTACAGAACAAAGACAAGACCATCTCCATACTAAACCATCTGGGCTTCGGCATAAACTACTCAAAATCCCGCCTAACAAATCATCACCTTCCTAGGAGCCTCGTTCAACCTTCACTCAGCAAGGATCGCTCCCTCCCCGGAACGAATAGAAGATCTCCTTCTCCACGTCCGTCACTTTCGGTCGAAAACAAGTTTCTCCCCTCGGGAACTAAACTCACTCATCGGGAAGATGGATGCAATGGCAAACCTTGTGCCCTACGGCCGGTGGATGGTAAGACCTCTCCACCACCACCGCATAGACAACCAAGCAATCAATCAAGACCTTCTCGACAAGCAGGTTCCTTTCGGTCTCAACTTCCCCCTAGACTCTCTCCTGTGGTGGTCCGACGTCACCAACCTCACGAAAACACAACCTCTTCACGAACCACATCCCGAGCTACTCCTCTTCACGGACGCTTCGAGGACCGGCTGGGGGGCCCACCTCGGCACACAAGAAACATCAGGCCTCTGGCCGCCAACCTGCACGGACCACATCAACTCCCTCGAGCTACGAGCAATCTTACTCGCCCTGCGACATTTTCTCCCCGAGATCACGAACAAGACGGTACAAGTCCAGTCAAACAACACGTCCGCCCTTGCCTACATAAAGAAAGAAGGAGGAACGAAATCCATATCTCTCCACCATCTAACATCGGAAATCTTCAACCTCTGCATCCCACACAACATCACACTCCTTCCTCTCCACATCCCAGGCAACAGGAATGTGATTGCCGACTCCCTATCACGACAGAATCCTCCAACGGGCGAATGGCGCCTCAAGAAATCCATATGCGAATCTCTCTTCACCATTTGGGGCACCCCGATGATAGACCTGTTTGCCACGAGGCACAATGCCAGACTTCCCCTCTACATAAGCCCGATGCCGGACGAAACAGCAGTAGCAGTAGACGCCCTGACTTTCCCGTGGCAAAACCTGTTCGCCTACCTCTTCCCCCCCTTCAAGCTGCTTCCACAAGTTCTTCTAAAGATCCAAGAAAGCCAAAGCCTGTTCCTACTCATAGCCCCCCTCTGGCCATCGGCAGCGTGGTTCCCACTTCTTCTGGATCTACTAGTCGACACTCCCATAAGTCTGCCCCTTCATCCAGATCTTCGGTCCCAACAGAAAGGAACAAAACTACACCCGAATCTACCAAACCTCAACCTACACGGGTGGCTACTATCATCAAACTCCTTAAAAAGTCTGGAATTCATCGAGAAGAGGCCGAACGCATCGCCTCAAAGGCATCCAGGGATTCCACTAACCGGATGTACGACAGCCACTGGTCCAAATGGATTCGTTGGTGTATCACAAAACAAGCTAATCCTATCAACCCACCTCTTCCAACCCTCCTGAACTTCTTTCGTGACCTGTTTAACATCGAGAAACTCAAAGGTTCTACAATACTTGTATACCGCTCAGCTTTAAACACCGTCTTCAAAGCCGCCAACAACACCAACCTACTCGATGACTACCGAATCTCAGCCCTTCTCCGCTCAGTCTCTAATGGCCGAACCATATGAGCCCTTACAAGACACCTCCCTCCATCTCATGACCCGCAAGACGGTCTTCCTTGTCACCTTAGCCACCAGCCTTCGCTGCTCCGAAATCCAGGCCCTATCAGCAGACCCCGCATACTGCATTTTCAGCCCCAACTTCTCTTCTGTCACGCTATACCCAAGGTGGACATTCAGAGCCAAGACACAAAAACCCTCGGAACCACCGAAACCAATCACCTTTCCAGCTCTTTCCACCCTAGTCAGAAACGAACCTGAACGACTTCTTTGTCCTGTCAGAGCATTACGCTTCTACCTAGCCCGCACACGTCACGAAGACATCCGCCGAGGAAGGAACCAACTCTTCCTCCCGGTCGACCCCCAATCCGGTGAAACATCAACAGCCATGATATCAAAATTGATTAAGAAAACAATCGAAGCAGCCTATGATAAAACTCCAGAGAGCATGAGAGTGACGGCGCACGAAGTGAGAGCCGTCTCCACATCATGGGCCCACCACAATGCCATCCCAATAGATGAAATTCTAGCAGCTGCATCCTGGCGCCACCACTCCACCTTCACCTCCCACTACCTAAGGGATATGTCAAGAGAAGAGTCCGGACTACACCGGCTGGGACCAATCGTCGCAGCCAGAACTGTGGTCAACCCCCCATTAAGCACTCAGAACACAGAAGCAAGCCATCCATAAGGGAAGTAAGCCACCCAGAAGGAAGCAAGTCCCAAACAACGGTCCTTTTCAGGGCCACCAAATCCTACGAAAGAGACCAACCAATCCTGTTACCACCTGTTCTGAATAAAGTGCAGATTTTTTCTTTCAGATAAAAATTTTTTGGGGGAACACCTGCTTGCACCCCGGGGCGCCCGTCAGGCCGGTGCCCGCCACCAATCTTGACAAGGGCAACTGATAATGCTAAATTATCAGGTTAAGATGTTTTGGCAACAAAGAAAGAACATTTTGCCGGCCCCCAGCCGGCCGGCTAAAAATGGTTTCTTTGTGCCTAAAACATACTTAACCAAACTCCCGCCCTGCCCCCCCTCTCGAGTCACCGCCTGACATATTGAGAGTAAAATGAATGCCGATAGCGTGCCCGCTGTCGCTTTTATAAGGGAGGACTGCCGCGCGCATGCGCAGCAGGGGGTATGCAAGCAGGCGGCTGCGCACCGGAAGAAGAATGTAATGCTAAATTATCAGGTTAAGTATGTTTTAGGCACAAAGAAACCATTTTTAGCCGGCCGGCTGGGGGCCGGCAAAATGTTCTTTTTATTTTTAAGAGTTTCTTTCAAAACAGCTTTAAAATTGATGCTTATTGCAGGTAAGCTGCCTTCTGTTTGCGGGCAGAAGGAGCTATCTTGCCAGGCTTAACGATGCTCATGATGATGCAGGACCAGGGGCCCAAGTCTAGACTTGATCGCTTTCATCACGTCCATTTGGCTTTCGACACAAAACGTAAGATACAACGTCGAATAGGTTTTGAAAACACCTCATAATGCGAGTCCCGAACCCCTTGCGAGATGACTCTGTCGCAGTCGACCAACAAAACGTAACGGCTATTTTTAAGAGCTTTTGGGCATGACGGTACGGAACTTCCGGTACAGTGGTACTTGTGCTACAACACTTCGTTGATATGATTACGGTACAACTTGTTTCTGATTTAAAAATTCTGCGTTTCTTGGATATGCATGTAACGCATGCAGTGATAAACTGGTAAATTATTACAATTGTTCGCTGAATGCGTAGACATTCATGCAATTTATTTGTGTAGAATTTATTGATTTACTATTCTCTTGCAACCGCGATCGCTTCTAACGCCGCAACAAGGCCATAGTTGCACTCTCTGCCGGTAGATGGCGATGCTCACCTTGGATGGAGACCTGCGTAGATTGATGCGCACAAAAACTTTATATATGAGGATTGCACGAGGAAACTGCATATATATGGAAAAAATTGCATATATGGAAAACATTTTATATATGGAAAAAATGTTATATATGGAAAGTATTTAATTTATGGAAAATATTTTGTATGTATGGAAAGTATTATGTATGGAAAATAATTTATATATGGAATAAAATTTATATATGGAAAATATTTTATATATGGAAAATATTTTATATATGGAACATAATTTTATATATGTTAAAATATTTATATATTTGACAAAATATTGTATATATGCGCAAAATTTTTTATATATTCGCCATATTATATATATTTTAGGTAACTTAATTATGTCCCAAACGGCGCCTCATACTGCTTCGTTCACTTTTGTTGCCGATGGGGAAGATTGTGGAGCCTGGAAGGTTGTCTCTAGATAGGGTGCTGGGGTTCTGCAAGGCCACTGGCCGGTTTGTCCAGTGACGTCACAGTGGCGCCTTGTCAGTGACTTTCGGTGGTTCGGTGCCTCTCCCTTGTTTGCGCAAGTGCCACTGGAGGCTTCTTGTGTTTTGTTATGGTCAGTACAGCTGTTAAGTAGGCTAGAGTTGTATTTTTAGCTGTTAAGTAGGCTAGAGTGAGCATGTGGCATTCAGGCTTATAAGCTCAATAAAGATAAAGATAAAGATTGTCTAACAATACGCAGACACGAGCGCCATATATTCGAACCAAAAGTACAACAAGGCGGGAATAATGCCAATAAAACAATGCTGAGTTATGCCACCCTTTGTAGCCAGCAATGGTTAAACAATGCTTTAGCGATCGTTGAACATATTAATCGGTTTTTGCGTGTATTATACGAAAAAAAAACCTGGTTAATATCGGTAACAATCGGTTAAGCGTTGTTTAACCAGTGTTGTATCTGGTCTTGCTATTCCTCAAATAGGCGTTATATATCAATTACAAAATCGACATTAAATAACTACACAAATCCTGTAAATCAAGCAAAGCAAGCCAAACAGCGAAACAATGGCCATAAGGCGTTATGCCAGTAATCTGGGTACGGACTGTCTGCCAATTCGAATCCGGATCATGCCACTCCGATGAAACGTAAGTGCATAAAGGTGGCTTACTCTACTACGTTATTTCTAGTGTATTATGTGAAGGCAAACCAAGCAGTGCTACATAAAAAGCAGTTTGTATTTTTATGTAGCACTGCTTGGTTTGCCTTCACGTAATCTGTTACTGTGCTTTTTACTCCATTTCTAGCGTATGACTTTCGCTATTTGGCTTTTTTTTCTCTGTCCTTTATATAACGACATACAAATGGAAGGACTCGTCCAAATCAAGTAAAAATAAACAACTTTTCAAAACGTTAATGGGATTTTCATGGAAGTAAAATTCCAAACAAAACAACGAACAAAAACAAACATGCATTCATTATAAATGCAACTTTTCGTGCATACATGAAACGAAACCAAATAAAAAATAAATAAAACAGACAAAAACTAAATCACGCAAAACAGCGTTACCCAGTGAACAGTACAATACAAAAAAAAAAAAATACAGGCTTTGGTTGTGATACGTCTCTCGAGACAGATTGCAAACGACGAGCGCAAAAGGTTGGGCGCAGTTGTTGTTGCACCGGTTGCAATTACGCACGACCTAGCTGCTTCTCAGGATTGTGGGTAAAGAGAAATGCTCGACCAAACGGAAACGAGAAAAAAATTAAACAACGATAATTTATCATGACTGCGTATAGGGAGAACGAAAGGAAGGGAGTTTGGGAAGGGAAGGCGAGGGTGTTCGGCAAAGGAAAAGTAGAGGTTTGGGGAGGGTTTGCTAAAGCTTTGCTCAAACACGCTGGAATCCATCAAGCATCCCAGGGGCCAATGATAGCGTTAGCTGCATTCGCCCCTAGTTATCGCCCCTTGAAACCAGAAGCCGTTGCAATAGTTGACGACACACACAAAACGAACCAAATGGGTAAACTAATTTAAAGAGACGGTATAGAGCAGTGACATTTGCCGCCATATTGGCACCAGATTGGTACCAGTATGGGTTTTGGAGGGCATAACTACAAGGTGCACTACATAAAAATGGAGAGAAAAACAACGGAAGAGCGGATTTCTTAGGCTTAAAATAACGTTGTTTTCTCCAACAACAAAAATCGCGCGTTTTACGTCTAAGAAATCACTCTTCACAGCATCGGCTTCAGTATGACACCCTTCTGTTTCTCTCTGAAGTGCCCCTTGCAGCTAACCCATTAAGGCTCCAGCATAGAGTTATATACAATAATACTACGTCGTGTCACTGCTTTATAGTTGCTTCGACATTATAGTATCGCATTTTCTCGATACATTGCTGGATATACAAGGTACAAGGGTCAAGTCCCAATGGTTTTAATGCGTGCAAGGCAACGACCGGCCAATAAGCAAATTCACGTCGAAACTTGCCGTTAATGAAACTTGTCCTTGAAGTGGCACTATCACCGAATGAAAGTAGGCTGAATCTAGCAACATCTAGCGCTACGTAATACTATCTAGCACTTGCTTGCACCAAGCGAAGAATTCCACAACGGCATTTCTTTTAACGAAACCATTCAAGCCACGACCTCCTTAATTATTGTGTGAAAATTTGGTCCGTCCTCGTGCACTTGGGAACAGTCTGTAAAGGTTAACACTATCACCGACGCTAGATGGCGCCATGATATTTTCGTTCGCTTTTCAATCGGTGATAGTGCCACTTTAAAGGCAGCGTTTCAAGTTAAGGCTAGTTTCTCGGTAGGTGTCTTTCCCCTGGTGCTACCTCGGGGCGACACTGTGGTAGATAACCGGGGGACAATTTTGAATCTTACAAGACGGTTTTGAAGGTAACGAAGTTGTTCCCGACGAGGTCAGAATATGCCCCATGGCTGCTGAATGAGGACGGTAGTCTCGCACATTTACCATTGACTGCATGGCCAGACTGGCAGGGACTCTTGTTAGGATCCATTCCACAAGAACCCCATCGGCTCCTTCAAGAAACTAGGATGAACTCTGCCACCACTCAGCCGCAATGATCCAACATACCTCACCATGGAAGCTTATAGCGCTTCCTCCAGACTACACAGGTTACTTGCCAAAAGCGTATTTTAGTTGATTTGCATTTGTCTTTCCTAAACGAAAATCGTTACTTCACCCACTGATTTTAAGCCCTCCTAAGTATGCTATTGTGGATTTGCGAGGCGCTAATTATTTCGACCAAGTTGCAGGCAAGAAAGCTGTGAGGGCGACCGAAATGAGAACCGAAATGTTCCAGTAGGTTTTCGTCATTAACGTGTGAGAAAAGGAGGGAGAGCTAAGTAAAGAAACGGAAGGAAAAGCTAAGCTTGACGGACGAAGATAAATAATGCAAAGGAAGTTTTGGAATTGGGTCGCGTCGACCATCACTTCCATCCACACAAGAAGAAGAAGACCAATAAGCAGAAGAAAAAGGCGCAGACCGCAACAGCAGCTATATTGCGTGGCGTGGAATGAAAGCAATTGAGAATCGATACAAAACTCGTTCATTATTTAGTAAATGTTAAGTCGTTAATTTCCCCCCAGGCTTAATAATCTTTTAGCCCTGCATCAACCAAAAGGCTTGAGCTGAGCAATCCGCTTCATCACTTAATCACGTTTCTATATTACCATTTCACTTCACTACACTCATCGTAATGGAGGGAAAGAAACGTCAAATACTATCATCGAGTAACAATCCCAAGCCTTTAAGCATGCCATATTCATCTAGACGCACGCTAGTGTGTCACCCAAAGTAGTCTATAATGATCCGCATGCAGCCACAGGAACTCGTTGTCGCTCGCGCACCGCATGGAAACAGAATACTACACATAAAGGGGTGAAACCGGCCATAAGTCATATTGTAGAACAATCCGGCTTTTTTTTTTTTTATTTAATCACTATTATAATCACTCGAACTCGCGCTGAATGTATTTATTGCAAACTGGTCTCACGTTCTACGTCATCATTCGTACCATTACGTTGTACAGAGCGATCGGAGAACCGTTTCAGTTTTTGCTATCTCAGTCAACGTCCGGTAATGGCCGGGCTGTTACCTCGATGCTAAAACGCTTCCCATACCGCTCTGGACAACGTAATGGTACGGATAATGACTTCGAACGTGATACAAGTTAACAATAAAGACGTTCAGGACGAGTTGCTGTAACGATAATAGTGCGTAAGCGTAAAATTTAATAACTCCCAAGACAGGTACGGATAGTTCTACGATACGACTTCTGGCTGGTTCACCCCTTTCATTACACCAAGAATTTATAGGGTTTGGGAGGAGAATTTGTAACTCTAAAAAGTCCCTACTGAAACACGTTGAATTCGTCCCAATTAGTTCAGTCCGAGTTTTCAGAGGGCGCCACGTGTTCAACCTGGTTATTTTTGCTCATTTTTCAGCCCAAATCTAAAGCAAACTAAATTACAACTATAAGCTAGGCTAAATAATAATTAAATACAAGCTAGTTTCGTTTAGTTTAGTTTAATTGTAGGCTAAAAAATTAGTAGAAATTCCCACATAAAACACACGGCACCCTCTATAAACTAACACCGAACTAATACGAATGTGTCTAATACCCCGTTCCGAGCGCAAGGTTTTAATTCGGAATCGAATTCCGAATTGAGAGAAATGCGGGTCGAATCCGGATTAGTTTGCTAGAGCCCGTTCGCAGCGCAAGAGAGAAAGCAGAGCAAAAAAGGGATTAGTTGTTAGTTTCTCAACCGCTCACCAGAACACGCCATTGCCGCTTAATTAACGGATTCGTGCTTTGACTAACACTCACACCGTGGCGACACCAGCCCATAAATCGTTTTTAACTTTTTTAATTTTCAAATAATAGGAGCCGGCAGTCGTACAAACTCCCCTTGAAAATTAGTATGTGCTTCCTTTGTTTATGTGAGGTGCATTGAATAAACAGTAAGCAGTAAACCAAACGCGATTGCCACCACCTGGTGATGAAATGTTGCTAATTCGGAATTCGTCCCACATTTGTGTCCCGAGCGCACACTCAAGTGAAGTGAATCGAAGCGAATCGTGTTCGATCCACCAACTGATGCGGATTAGTTTAACTCGGATACGACCCTCTTTACCTCGGATGTGTCCACCCCATTCCCAGTGCATTTAGCATTTAATCCGCATATATATCTTTAATCCGCGGGTTAAAGATGCCCTCGGAACGGGGTATAACACGTTTCAGAATGGGTCTCAGTCACAAATTCTCCTCCCCAACCGTATTAATTCTTGATTATACGTATAGTATTATGTATCCATGCGGCGCGCGAGCGACGACGAGTTCCTGTGCATGCAGCAACAGTCACCAGCATTCAACTGTAGATGGCATTGTAGTAGTGTAGAGCACAATGGGGCAAGGCGTCCTGATGTTAGCACAACTCTCATATGACAGCGGTCCCGAGTTCTAATGAGTCCTTAGCCATCCCCAGGCATTTTCGGAAAGAGAAGGGCCCTGTGATGCCTCCTGCTTATGTCGATCATGGCACGTAAAATATACTAGGAATTTTCTATTGGAATTACATAGCAATATTGTCCCTCTCTCATTCTGGCACCATGGCTCCGGCAGGGAGCGCATGGGACCTCCAATGCAGTACAGTGCGACGCCGTAGTGGCTGTGTCATATCTCATGAATGAGAGTCTGGCAAGTTTTCACGGTTGTGGGTAAAAAATTACAATGTTGTACAAAATAAGAGAAATGACACTGCACGTACAAAACCAGGAAATATAGTTGTAATCTCCAGCAATTAACCAGACATAAATTAATCCATGTGAGATCGGTCTTTGAACTGGCATTCAATGAGAAACTGCGCCTCAGTAACGTTGCAAATAATGTAACCATAATAGCTTGGCTAGACAGCCAACTCTCATGTTAATTTACATAGGAGCATTGGTCTCGCGTAGCCAAGTATTGGGAAGCGGGACAGAAGCGAAATTGGCAGTACGACTATACAGCACAACACACACTCCATGCCGTATCGTATTTGTAGCCTGGGGTGTCACGGAAATGACGTGAGCGGGCACAAAAGTAACAACTTATAACTTCACTTATAATAGTGGTGGCAAAGATCTAACAGATTTATAAAAGGTATTAGGAGCACTGTCAGAAGCACTATGAAGCACTGTCAGACTTGGCTTTCCAGGAGTCAACTTATAGCCGGCATTGACAATGGATGGATGGAGGCTTTTACAAATTGTAATAATTCGCTGTGAAAACGTGCCTTACCTCAGGTTGGTTTTGCACGAGATGGTTTGCATTTAGTAGTTGGGCCCTAGTTTGAGTTAACCGATGTCCTAAAAAGAAGGTGTCAGGGTCAAGATGATCAAATCCAAGAAGAATTTGGAGGTTTCAATCATGTCACCTCTATTGAATCCGGTTTCCCGTTGGCTTATGCCGAGGTGACGAAGCCTATCAGTTTATGGCAGATCATGCAGGGTACAGCATCTTTTCTTTTTGTGAAAGGCCAAAATGTTTTTTTCCTAGAACATCGGTGGATTTGGACTAGAAGGATCACCAAGCTTGACTAATTCCAGATGGAACCTGATGAAACACTTTACAAGGATTCGGAGCATGTTTGGATCAACAAATTTGAGGTATGTCGGGAGATATTTACCGAAGCACCTGGCCTTTGGACGCAACAGAAAGAAACTTGCTAGTGAAATTTCAGGAAAGAGACTACAATAATGCCGAAGTTCCTAATTTCGGTGACAGATATTCATATAGCAATGAAATTGGTGTTTGCGCTGCCCTAGGTAAAAAAAAAAACTTTACATTTCAATATGTTAAAGTGGACTGAAGATCACTGTCTTCAGCCAACTAAGTAAGGAATCAATGTCTGATTGCAAGCGAAGTGAGTCATTACCATTAGAGACTTTGCAGTAGATCTTCAGATCATCAGAAAACAGAAGGCAAGAGCTAGAGATGAACCCAGGAAAATCACTGAGGAAGACCCCCCTCCCAAAAAAAGAAGGGGGCCAAGACTGAACCCTGGAAAATGCCGGAAGAAACAGTGGCCCAATCAGAAAGGCTGTTTCCAACTCTTTGCTTGCACTTTTTACTAGTTACAACTGGAAGTAGGAGAACAATAGCATTAGAATGCTAAGAATGTCAAAAGCAGGGCTAACAGACGCACTGCCCAACATACGGACATTTCCTTTCCACTGCATCCCTCACTCCCCCCCCCCAGTCCATCGCTTTGGCTGGAGCGATCTGTACCGTGTGGGAAAAGAAACCCTGTCCATCGTTCATGATGTCATTTGATGACTGGGCAGAGCAAATTGTTAGTCGAGGCGACGTGCCTTTAACAATTTAGACACAGCTTCGGCTTAACAACTGACACAGCCATGGCTTTCTTGTTGTTGTTTTGCTGTTGTCTTTTAACTCTTGGTTCATGCCTCTTCCCATTTTTTCATCCTGATATCCTCATCCCCATGTCCGATTCAAGATATTTTTTTGTTTTGGCTAAAGCTTGTCCAGGCACCCGTGCTTTCACATGCAACCTGTAGAAAACTTTGTGTTTTCGCATGATTCGCGGGCTCAGTTTACATTGGATCGTGATCGTTGCGGACCTCCAATCCCCCCAAAAAATGCATAATAAAATATTAGTCGATGAAAAATATAATGTGATATCACATATTGTAGAACCACCTCCTCCTTGCCTGATTCTGTCACGCGCCGCATATCTCCTTCTTCCTTTTGCGTGAGGCGTTTCTGTACGGCTCCTTATCAACTTATCTCTTGAGCAAGAGAGCCCTGAATCAAGACTGACCTCAACCACCCTTGAGATTTTCTGGAAGAGAAGGACCCTGTGATGCCTCGTGCTCATGTCGATTGCGGCATGTAAAAGAACCTAGGAATTTTGCGATTGGAATTACCTAGCAAAATTATTCCTCTCGCCTTCTGGCGTCATGGCTTCGGCTGGGAGCTCTCGACAAACCCCCACAGTAGCCGCAACTAACAGCCAAGGACGAAAATAACTTGGCGTAGGCGTAGGCAAGAAGGATTAGGTCACTAAAAATTAATTAAGTGGTTCTCAGGAGCGCACGCGTTGTTTTTTTCTTAGCGCATGAAACGTTGTTTTTTTTTTAATGACATTGTCTAAAAAAAAAACGCCCCAATCCCGCATCAGCACTTTCACCAAACGTTACCTGGAGCCGATGACCACATGAGGTCTTTGATCCATTCACATGATCGCCTGGAAACGAATCTTAAGAAAGAGTTATATCAAATGGTCAACTTTTACACGCTGATCCTGATCCTGGCGTTAAAACATAGAAATTGTACTCGACAACAAAAAATAAGCTACTGATTCGTTTTGTTTCGTAAAAAAAAAAAGCCCTCGCCCGCATCTGAAAAAATGACGAATAAAACGTAAACCACTTAATTAATTTTTAGTGGCGTTAGTGAGGTTCTTTCTATTCCCTGTTGGTGCCTGTTTAAAAACCTTCACTCACATCGGAATGGAGTCAGTCGGCAAGCAGACACGCAACCGCACGACAAAGAGAGCGAAAACGTGAGTGCTGCTACGCCAGACGTGGCAGCTTTTTGGACCAAAAAGACACCTCCGGGCTGCTGTTTACTTTCTGTCGCTGTGACAGTTATTGGTGTTGTCGTGTCCCCAACACATGGAGAATGGGGCATCCTGGCACAATCGCCCCAAAGCAAAAGAATGGAAAACGCCAAGGCGTAGTGTGTCACTGGTCTGTCACGCGCCCCTACCCCGCGTCACGTCGAGCCAGCAGTGACCAAATAACCGTGACCTACCAAAGAGAAGGACCCAGAGATGGACCAAAAAAAAAAAGGCAAAAAAAAAAACCCTGGCACAAGTCTTTGTGGATAGCCAACTGTCAGCAGTAGCAACAAAGAAAACAGTTTTTTTTTAAAGCCGTTACAAGGGCTAAAATTTTAAGGATAAAACTTGGCAGGCGTTGCAGTTCGACAAAAAAAAACTTCAAACTCAAACTCAAAGAAATACTCGTAAATGGTGCCCAGGCTGTCGTCACTACCGTTAGAGTACATGTGTCTCGGCTGAAGAAGCTAACACAACTTTTATCAATGTTGTTGTTGTTGTTGTTGTTGTATCGTGCATTTCGAGCTGTGTGCTTTGCCATCATGATTTTAATAACGATCAGTATAGGTTTATATTTATTTTACGGTAACAATCAATGTCAGTCGCCCATGTACCGTGGACGTAAAACGTTGCTATGTATTACCTGCAATTCAAAAATGTAGAACAACCCTGGCATTTTCGGGTCGTGCCGTTCTTGTGGGATTGAAATCTCGAACTCTTTTCATTTATTGGCTTTTACTGCAAATGGCGTAGAAAATCCGAAACAAGACTTACCTGCAATAAAACAAAAAAGAACAAACCATGAGCATATGTTATGTTCAGCTGAGATTAACAACATAAGACAGTAGCGTGCACAGACCATCGAGAGGGCAGGCACTGAGCTTTTTTTTGTGGGAACCTTTTTTTTTTGCTCGTCAGTCTTTTATTTTTACCCTTTTCTGCCCCTTTCCTGGCCTCCTTTTTTTCCTTTTTTGGCCTCTTCTCCGGCTGCACCACCAACGTTCATCGGTTCAGAAAATCAAAATAGGGGTAATTTTTTTTTTTTACAGAAAGGGCAATTTTTTCCAAAAATGGCAGGGGGAATGCCCCCTTCCCAGTCCTGTGCACGCCACTGGCATATGATTTATATCTCATTATACAAAGTCACCATGCAAACAACAAATAAACGCGTGCAGACCTTAATCTTTGAAATGAGCTATAAACGAGAACAAATGCTATAAAAAGAGAATAATTGCAAGTGCATTGGTGTTCCTTTGTAACAAATAATGTTCCTAATACAAATTAGCTGAACGGTCAAAACATTGCATAGAAGTAGGAGTGCGTACAGTTCCATAGGAACGAAAAGAATGTCGAAGATAACTTAATTTATTTTACTCGTCTGAGAATGATAATTTAAATACGAATTTGTGAATAACATTGACGGCTCACAAATAAGTTGGAAATACCAATGAACTTTTAAAAAGCACGAATTATGTGGTGCCATCTAGATGCCCAGACGGACACCACCTTTAACAACTATTACGTTAGTGTCAAGGGGGTGGCCGAGGGGATCTCCGTCAAACGCTAGGACATTCACTCGAATTTACTCGAATTCCTAATGGAACTCTTTACTAAACTCATGATGGGACTTACTGAAAATTATTTCACAGAGTACATCGTCTAAAATTACGGTATCAACAAGCATAAAATATTTACTTTTGGCACCAGCAAGGATAAAATACTTGCTTTTGGCAACCATAAATATTTCCTTTTAGCATCAACAAGCAGCATAAAGTATTTACTTTTAGCATTAACAAGCAGCATAAAATATTTACTTTTAGCACCAACAAGCAGTATAAAATATTTACTTTTAGCATCAACAAGCAGCATAAAGTATTTACTTTTAGCATTAACAAGCAGCATAAAATATTTTCTTTTAGCATCAACAAGCAGCATAAAATATTTACTTTTAGCATCAACAAGCAGCATAAAATATTTACTTTTAGCATCAACAAGCAGCATAAAATATTTACTTTTAGCATTAACAAGCAGCATAAAATATTTACTTTTA
>JAHWFP010126257.1:0-18235 GCA_023313725.1 Lithobius niger
AGATTATGGACTCTCATGTCAGCCACTTCCTTTTAACTCATTTTTGGACGCTGAATATAAACGGTGAAAACAGTTTGTTTCTATTTGATACCGTTCCATAGATGATGGGCGCTCATGTCGGCCACTTCCGGCCACGATCGAGCCACTTCAGCTTCATAATGCCCGTTTAAAAAAAAAATTCATTTAACTATTTTTTGGACGCTGAATCTAATGGTAACAAGCGGCTACAGCGACTACATAGTCGCATCCGGTCTTCTGTACAGTTCTGTCACTACCAATAGTGAGGCACACTTCTCTATCACGCATTGCAACAGCTATCTCTATTATATAATCTAAAAGCAGTAACAATCAGAATTGCCCGTTAAAAATGTGTTAGCTTTTAAGCTTATTTTACATTTTAGGCGTAATTGTCAGAGTTAGGCCTAATTTAAACTTTATTTTCGTAAGTAGCAACTAACGGTGATTTGGATTGTATACAGTAAGCCTAATCATTTTTGCAACACGATATGCCTCCGGACACAGTTACAGTGTTACAACGTAATGCGCAACGTTGCCTATATAGATATCAGTGGTAGTAGGGAAGGGACAGGAGACACGCTGCTGATGAAGCCAACAGCGACTCGTAGCTACTTGACGTTGCGTTGCCATGGTAACATGATTTTAGGCGTAATTTTCATTTTTAGGCCTAATTTTAAAAATGCAGTTTTAATTTCGTAAGTAGCAGATAGGCCTAATGGAGAATTTGGTTCGACGGTAAGCCTATTCATTCATGCACCAATACGACGAGACTATTTTAAACGAACTTAAATTCCATTCGTTTTTATTGAGTGTTACCTTAGGAATTTAATTCGACGATCATGTTATTATTTAATTTAGTTACGTCGAAGAATTCTATTAGCTATAAGGAAGTAACGATGTTTTAATTTGCCATGTTATTTAACTAACTTCTCACACTGAATCGAACGTTGTAAACAGTGATCGTCAATATCTGGTACCGTTGCGAAGTTTAAAAAAGCGACGGACGGACAAAGTCGTTAAAAAAGTCTTCTCAGCCGGACGGCTGCACAGAAGACTAAAAAACAAGTTTGTCTTTATCTGGTACTGTTCCGGAGTTGTTAAAGGTGACGGACAGACAGACAAAATCGTTGTTATAGTCTTCCCAGCTTTCGCTGTATACCGAATACTAAGGGTTCTCGCGCACTAGGCGACCAGGTCGTGCGGCCAGTGGTCGTCGCGGCCAAAAAACACGGCGTCGTGCCGCGCGGCCACGTCCGTTTTCATTGATAATTCTCGATCACGTGGTGAAAAATGAACACGAAGGAAGTATGGCCGCCCTGTGGTCGCCTGCACGCCACCCGGGATCCCAGAGGCCTCCGCGACTATCTGGCCGCACGATCTGGCCGTCCAGTGCGCGGGGGCCCCAAAGTGGAAGTCTGGTAAGGCGGGGGAGAGACCAAGCATTCGTATGCATGGGGAAACCACCGATTATCGTAGGAAGCCGAGATAACTTTTAGGAATAGGCAATAACAGATCATATAGCCAGTGACGAAGGCTGGTAGTCTATCACACTACTCTGGTCTGCAAAGACTTGCACAAATTCTGCCTGGGTTCGATTTGGGTATATGTGGTCATCGTGGTTACCCGACGGCAGAAATCCTGAAAAAGTTGATATCTGGTCGTTACCGGCTTGAGGATTTCAGTTTGTCTTGGATGATCACTGACCACAATGACCACATGCCTTCATCAAAACCTGAATTAGGCCCAAATTCCAACAAACCAAACCTCAAATTCAACTAAATTCTAACTTGAAGACAACTTCAACCGTCACTCAAAATCCATTTAAATAAATCCAAACTCAGAATCCCTTAATTATAGCCCTCAAAATCATCTTAGCCTAACTGAACCCAAACACAAACAAATGCAACTTAAACCCAAACGTAGTCAGCTAATTCCAAATTCAAAGCCAACTTAAACCCAAAATGCAACCTAAACTCAAACGCAAAGTCAGCTAATTCCAAACTCAAAGCCAACTTAAACCCAAAATGCAACCTAAACTCAAACGCAAAGTCAGCTAATTCCAAACTCAAAGCCACCTTAAACCCGAAATCAAGGTGATTAAATGCGAACTAAAGCAAAAGCTAAACTTAAACTCAAATCCAACTTAAATCAAACTCAAGTCAACCTAACCCAAACATAATCCTTTTCACTATTCATGATGGATAAGCAGTGCAGAGCTCAGCCTATAACTGATTGACGTAAGATATCATACTGCTTCTTCAACAGCTATGGGACGTATTCTGGCCATTAAGCACAGTTCCTCCATCCCCACCTACCGCAATTGGACGTTTCTCGGTTTAAATCACCTACCGTGCCATGTTCTCAACGAAAATTTTAGTCTGCTCGTAAAAAATCGGTCAAAGTTCAGAAATGATCCGGTTCGCCTTTACGAGAATTAATTTGCTTCAACTTAGGCAAGGAGAAAAGAAATTAATTTTAACTATAAAGAGGAAAACAAAATAAACAAGTACCTGACCTGACCGCAGCTATTTCAGTGCAATTCCTACACTTAAAAACCCATGTTTTCTTGTAGGCCCGTACGTTTTCTTCTGTGCTCCAACTTTCTACCATTCTTCTTCTTTTTTTGTCTTTTTGTGCGATTGTTTGGCCCTTACGCATTTGCAGGGTCACATCATAAACACACGAGGTGAATGCGAGCGGAATGCGAGGAATCCCTGTAGACCCAACCCTCGAGCTGCTTCCTTAATGCCAAAACTAAACTTAAAAGAAATAAAAATGACAATAATATGAAAAAGAAACGGTCCAAGTGAAAACCCTTAGGCACTATAAGATATATGGGACATTTTGGGACACGGATGCCGTTTGGAATGGGATATGAGGAAAAAGGAAAGGTGTTTAAGAAAAACCCTAAGAATATGATGCTCAGAATCGTTCAAGGCCTCCACTTACTTTAAAAAAAAACCTGTAAAAAAAAGACGAATAAGAAAAAAAAATGGCGCACCACAGCTGCGGCCTCGCGACCTATTCCCCCCCCCCCCCTCCTTCTTCAGTGGTCGTTTCAGTCGTCATCGTCTTGTGCATGAGACGCGAGCGTTCTCTCCCCGTGTTCCACATGGGGAGCACGTCCACACAAAAAGACCCCGTGGGCGTTCCCTGGAGTCTCGTCGTGGCGATGCGACAAAGGTTCGTTGCTCAGGTGCGAAGTTTATCTTTTGGCCTGTGTGTAGGGTATGGTGCTATACTGCTGCCACTTAAGTATTGCTATTAATACTCCTTTTACTTGTCTGGTGCTGTGCAGCTACCTGTCTAACTTCATCTAATGAGACACAAGACACAATTATAGGAGACCGACCCATTACGTAATTTTCGGTAATTTATGCTTCGTTAAAAATAAATTTATCCGCGTAGAACATGTGTTGTCACATACTGCAAACAGGTTATTATCACACGAATGCTTTTAACACAAGGGTAGTGCTAACCTTTAATGTAAATGCATTAACATTAATAACACTTCGGCATAATTCGACACCCGGCCATAATTAGAGACCCGGCTCGTGGTACACGGAAACAAAGACACCGGATAATTAGGCGGATGTAAGACACATAGGCACCGGACAATTAGGCACCAGAGACATAGGCACCCGAATTTAGGCACTGGACAAATAGGCACTCGGACATTTCAGCACCCGGATAAATAGGCACCCGGAAATATAGACAGCGGGCAAATAGGAATCAAGTTATTATTTTTTAATTTTTTAATTAGGTTAGATTGACCTCAAATTCTGTATCGTTTGTTTCAAATCTGGGACACTTAGTCGTGCGTACCGTTGGGGGAAGTTTCTGCATTTTTTCCCGAAATTTTTTTTGTGGTGAATTACTGCTCCAAATTACGCTGCCTCACTCTCGATGCCGCGCTCGCTGCTGCTAACACATAACATCAGAGATGCTGTCGTTTGTTTTATATCTAGGACACGTAGTCGTGTAGACCGTGGGGGAGTTTTTGCATTTTTCCCGACATTTTTGTGTGATGAATTAATGTTCCAAATTACGCTACCTAACTCGCGCTGCCGCGCTTGCTGCGGCTAACACATAACATCAGGGATGCTAGTGTAATAAAGACGCCAACAATCTTTAGCAGTTTTGAACGCTACGAACATTTTATCCTCCCCCACACCCCAATTTGAGGGCAATCCACCACAATTAAAAAAAAAATTTAACTTGGTGCCTATTTGTCCGAATGCCTATATGGCCGGGTGCCTAATTGTCCGGGTGTCGATTTGTCCGAGTGCCTATTTGTTCCAGTGCCTAAATTGGGGTGCTTAAGTGTCCCGTGCCTATGTGTCCGCGTACCAATTTAGGAACTGGACAAATACGCGCCCGGACAAATACGCGCCCGGACAAATAGGCTCCAATTGGAATGGATAGCCCAGAAATTGTGGGGTAGGGAGGAGAAAAAAGGTTTGCCACAAAATCTTCATAGCGTTCAAAACTGCTGAGATTTGTTGGCAGGCATCTCTATTACACTAGCATCTCAAATAATATGTGTTATCCGTAGCAGGAGCGAGGCAACATAATTGGAACATTAATTCACCACAAAAATTTTATAAAACAATTGCGAACATTTCCCTCCCCCCCCCCCCCCTCGAAATGATCCCACACGAATAAGTGTCCCAAATTTAAAACAAAAAATGCAGAATTTGAGGGCATTCCATCCCAGTTTAAAATTAAAAAAAAAATATATACTTGTGCCTATTAATTTGTCCAAGTGCCTAATTGTCCAATTCGTGATTTGGGATATGCCCTTGTATCCGGTGCGTACGTGTCCTAAATCCCCGGCTCTTACTTATTCGTGTGGGGAAAATGACCCGGTCACAGGTTGGAGATTTGGCGATGGCCACATGGGCACCCGGCTCTTAACAGGACATTTTACGGTAACGCAAAGAGTTATTTAAACTGCTGTTAGGTTCGAATGGTACTGGTTTGGGGTGAGGCGAAAGGTGGGGGGGGGGGGGATGGCTTGATTTTGCCTACTCGCCTTTATATTATTTTGCCAACTCATTTTTTTTGACAATTACAGTGGAACGGGGTCCAGTGAGGGGCTCCTTCCTGTTCCACAAAGTTGAGACTGGTTTGGTCTCACAAGAGAGTGACATGAACTAAATACAAAAAATTAAAAAAATTTTAATTAAAACAAAAAACTGATAAAGATGCGACTAAGTTGAGAAAGGTTCGGCATCTCAAAGGAATTATATGAAAATAAAATATTGGAGAAAAAAAAAAGTGATATCATATCAAAAACCAAAACTGGTAAAAGTGACCGCCAAGTTCCGAATGGTTCGTTCGGCCCTTCAAAGGAGTGATATCAACACACCAAAACATTCGCCAACTTAATCGCACCGAATACTACTTTGAACGTTAAATGAAAGCTTGAACTTTGTTACTTTGCAATGTTGTATAGTTTTCATTTAACCTTCGAACTCTTAGTCGGTGTGATTAACTTGGCGAATGTTTTGGTGTGTTGATATCACTCCTTTGATGGGTCGAACCATTCGGAACTTGACGGTTACTTTTACTAGTTTTGGTTTTTTATATGGTAAACATTACTTGAACTTGAGTTAGTATTGTCGGCCGCAGATAGGTTGCCGAGAACCAAAATGAAATGGTCTTGGTTTTCGCTTAAATCTTTCAGTTTTAAACCATAGGTCCTCAAAATTGGGCGGCCGACATAACTGAATGATTTATTTATTTCTTCAATGTGGCCTTCGGGAAGCCAGTCGAATTCTTTCGGCGAATGTTTGCCATAATGCTGCATCTGCTTGCAACAATGCAAAATCAACTACCCATCGAGATGATAGGGCAACTCTAGACACACGCTAGTGTGTTGCCATCCAATAACAAACATGGGACAAAACTTGAGCGGAACCTGACCAGAAATACGCATTATTAATGTTCCGTTTTTTTTTTTGCAAACAAAATTGGCTGGACAGTGGACATACCGTACGCATGATAGACCAGATCGTAGCAATTACAATAAAACGGAAGCGAAAAACCCAACAAATTAACTGAAAAAAAAGCATTAGAGCTCGTAACCCCATGCTCACAGCTATAAAAGTACAAGAATAAAAACGGATTTGAGCTCACTCGAACGCAACGAACTATAATTTGAACTCCAATTCCAGGGAACAAGATTGTGACTTGCCAGCCTCCATCCACACGCATTCATGTACATCACTAACCAAACAAACAAAACGTATGGATACTTTACACAAATAAAATACACACACAAACTACAACATATATACACACGCACATGAAACAGAACGAAAATCTAAAACACATACAAACACAAACAAAATAGATGCCGTAAACAGCAAAACGCCTACAGAAGATGAAAAATACATACACAAACAGGCAAAAAAAAAACTGCCCTAATTAGGAGTATGCTTGTTTCAGAAATTATAAATCCGCATAAAATATACACATTTAGCCACTCACAGGATACACACTTAAAATATAAAACAACAAACACAGAAAAATATTTAAAAAAAGCTTGTATAACACGCAGATTAAGTGCAAACAAACATACGCACACACGTATTAAATATTTCAAACACAAACTGCGTTCACTTTCTGACATAACCTCTGAGTAAAAACAGTCCTTGTTCCCTGGAATTGGAGTTCAAATTAAAGTTCGTTGCTTTCGAGTGAACTCTAATCCGTTTTTATTCGTGTACCTTTACAGCTGAGAGCATGGGGATACAAGCTCTAATGCTTTTTTTCTAAACGGCGAAGTGGTTTTTTGTTCAGTTAATACAGGTAGTTTCAAAATTCAAGTTTCCACGTAATCTTTGAACATTGTAGCATGGACAAAAATTTACAAATATATGTATATACTTTTTGTAAAATTCAAATATATGTTGCCTTTTTTAATTTTTAAAATACGAGTTATGCCAAAAACACTGCCACGTAACTAGAAAAACTAACTCCATATATTGACATGTAATAAGACAAACTATGCCTAGCAAAGAATTTAAGTTTTCTAGTTTAGCTGCAGTACTCATTCTTATGACACGCATTATTTTCGCTATAATTGAATTAGTGGGGAGGGGGGGGGGGGGGCAAGGTGTCAAATTATATTTTTTATAAACTCTTGGTGTAGTAAACACCTAAAATATCGAGTAGGCTACATGGAACTTGTCTTTAAAACAATTAATTTTTCATGTAGAAAAAACTGACGACCCAACATTTTCTATGTCTAACTTTTCTAGTTAGCACCCCTCAGAACCAAGAGAGGACAGAAATCTTCCCGTTTCATTAGATTTGATTTCCGTCCTATCCTGGTTCAGAGGGGTGCTAATTAGAAAAGTTGGACTTATAAAATGTTAGGTGGGTCTTCCGTTTTTTGTGGACCATCCTGTATACTCTCCCTTTAGTGCAGATAGTCAGCTTCGTTAACTTTCTGTATTTTGTTTTTACAACCAGTACGTATTTTAATTTGAACGTTTAAGAAAACCAGCAAGTGCTTTTTTATACAGTAAAATACGACGTTTCGGGTTTCGTTCATCCCGTTCTCAATCCAAAAAAATATTTTATAGGATAAGCTACAAGTCACACAATACACTTAAATGATTTCCCATTTTAAAGGAAAACAAGCCGGAGCAGTAAAAGTTAAAAAAAAAAAAAAAAAACGATAAAAAGTGAAGCCCAGTCAGCGCAAAAGTTGAGTCTGGGAAGACCTCTCCGTAACGCTTTTACGCTGACTGGGTTTTGCTGGCTTTTTCAAACGTTGAAATTAAAATACGTTTAGTGGTTGTAAAAACGAATTTTTAAATGTTGACTAGCTTTACTGCTTTAATTCTCTCATATTTTAATTTCCATATTCCCCATAACAATATCAGTTTTCGTAACCGAAGAATTTACACCCCTCTGCAAAGTTTTATCGTCGTTTATGTAGACGTCAACGTTGATAACAATGGCAAGTTTTCCCTGGGCCTAAATCGCTAGGGAGCCGTACGAGAAATTAGACGGAGAGCGTGTGGGAGAAGGGGGGGAAGAGGATATGAATCCATCCACTTTGCGATTTACCGTTGCGATAAGATAAATAGCAGTTCAAGTTTCAAAGTCACGTCCATGAAATCGTTGAAATTACTCTTCACCGTTTCATGCCAACCCCTTTTCGCCCCCCCCCCCCCCTCCTCCCCTCTCCTCAGTCGTCAGGGATTACTTCAACATTTTTCAGTGCCCCTGTGTGTGTGTGTGGCCCTGATGACTTGAAGTGTGGCACAGTTGCACTCACAAGAACACCCGGTTACGCACGCACATACCTGTCTAGTGGCGGTATATCACGTCTTGAGTAACGGTTCGGGGTGAACCGCATTTCAAAACACACCCTTCGTCATGCAGGCTGCAACTGAAGTGTCGGCAGGCAGTAGCTTAATAAGCAATAAAACAACAGTAAAAAAAAAAGAGAGAAATTGAAAATGATAGCTGTCATGAATAATTGTGACGTATTTTAACTCAACAGATAGTTGACATATACATTTTTTAAATATTTTTTTCTTGAGGGGGTGGGGAAGAGGTGAGTAGACGTAAGACGTGACGAAACTAGTTTGGCTTTTTTTTACAACCTTAGAAACAGTGGCGTAACTAGGGTTTTGTACTGAGGGGGCAACACTAGCCATTTAGCTGAATGGTGTGGAGGGAGAACCCAATATCAGCTAGGGGTTCTGGGGGAGCGCTGTGACCTCCCCCAGAGGGCGGAAGCTGACGCATTTTTGCTATTTTCCGGCATTTTCTGCCCTTGTAAACTGCATGCCGTTGGAAACATTTTTATAAAATCAGTTTTGCTGAATGCATTACATGCATAAAAAAATATGAAATGTAAATCTTTCTCTTTCATACTAAATACTTATTTTTTAAACACTCATGATGCTTTGTTAGAAATGTTGGTAATTTTAAGCAAAATATGGAGTTTGTAAATGTCTTACTGTTTAAAATACGTCTTGAGGATAGTCAAGGTTTGTTCAGCAATGCAAATAGTGACTTGGCCAATTTGCCGAATATGCCTTCAAAATCTTACAGAGGGAGCGAATCGCCCCTTTGCCCCCCTGCTAGTTACGCCACTGCTTAGAAAGTATAGCTTGGCTCATAATGTACTTGAAATGTGTGAGCTTGATAAACACACAATATAATAATAACTGATAGATCGAAGTCTCGAGTGTTCTTTCCGACCAAAGTTAACTGGATTACATTTTACAGCCAGGATAGGAGAATTTCTCCGGGTTCTCTTGCTTGCTCAACTGCTTTTAAACCCTAGATTTAGGTTTTTTATTTAGTTTTTGGCGCGCACCCAGCCTGCCAGAAAGAGAGAGGGACAGTTTTGCTAGGTAAATCCCTAGGTTCTTAAATATGCCACAATCGACACAAGCACGAGATATCACAGGGCCCTTTTCTTCCCGAAAATGCCAGGCATGGCTGAAGCTGGACTCGAACCCGGGACCACACGAGACGGTCATGCTTAGGGCTTAGTTCATCCCACCGCTGCCACCATTATAAATTCAATGGGTCGACTCACGCTTGCAAACAAAATGATCCAATTTACTTCGTCTCATTCAGCAAAAAATACAATAAGAATTATTTACAACGTGACATCGATCAACTTGAATTTGCCCTACAAGACGACAAAGAGCATCTCTGCCGCTTGTAGCTATGCCTTTTGCGAGTGTCTCTGGCGGTAAAACGTTCTTTCCATTTTATAGCAAGCTTCCCGCCAAAAGCCAAGTTACAAGTTGCAAAGAATGGAACGCCAGTCCACGTGGAAAGTTGTTGCTTCTTACGATGTTCGAAGGCTGGCAAATGTTTCCAAAAGTTCTTACTTGTTGAACGGGGTAATGACCGATAATTGCTGATAATTACTTAATGACTGTCATTAGATGTTCTAATGGAGATACGGCCAAACCTTACACCGTCAGGCCATCTTGCCCATTGCCCTTGGACCTTGTAATGATGACAGTAGCAATATTTTAACCTTCGTCCAGTTGTGTGGAGTCGACTCTGACCATTCAATTGTTATCAATCTTTTTCGCACCATCAGAAGACCTTTAAACTATCGTTTTTTTTTTTTAAGTCATGTAGGACTTCAGTCAGTCGCGGCATTCTATCCAGCGTGCTTTTGGCTTATAGCCGACCTCTGTGACCACTGAGCTGTGCTTGTTCAAGTTGATGTCAAGAGCTATGCTTAGGTTCCCGCGACCTCTCGAAAAGATCGCGTTGCGTGCAGGACTTATTCTTTTCCATTGCTTCTTGTAGTGTAGAAAAAAATCAGCAGGTTCAGAAATTAAACTTAAAGGTGCCTACTTACCGAATGACAGATTGCAGCAACTAGTGCCGTCTACCGTTATTTAGTTCTATGTATAGCACTTGAGTTCAACAAGCGAAAGAATGCGCAAAGAAATTTCTTTTTACACAACAAACTAGCCACGAGCCTCCTTAATTATTGAATGTAAAGTTGGTGTGTCCACGTGCACCAGGGAACCATCGGTCAAGATTAACGATATCACTGCCACTAGATGGTATCCATTTAGCGGTTCAAAACCTGCGTTTCGAAACGGTCGATATATAGAAAAAAGCACCCGTGATGTCGGTAGGCTTAACTTTACCGCTAGCTTTTTGGTGCACGTGGGCGCGCCAACTTTACATTCAATAATTAAAGGGGCACGTCGCTTGCTAACTGTTGTGTAAAAAGAAATTTATTTCCGTGTTCTTTCGCCCGTTGAAAGCAAGAGCTAGAACGAACTAGATAACGGCAAATGGCTATAGATGCTGCACCTTGGCACTTGGTGGAATCCACCTTTAAGGGTTGAAACGCCTCTCCATCCTCCCCTACGAAGAAAAAGTAGAAAGATTAATTCAAGAGTTAAAGCTGCTCCTTAAAAATAGTTCTGCAGGAGGACAATCATTATATCTTTTATTATCGAAGTTTCATCGTCCTTCGTCTTATTCCTTATTCAGTGTCTTTCACTACGGCACAAGAAAGGGAATTGGTGGCAGGGTTGAGGATGGGATGCTGCCCCCTTGTCTGCCACACTAATGTGCCTGTTTGTAGATGCGTATTAATTCACTGGGAACCCTGATTTGCAATGGCTGACTGCAAACAGAGAGAAGGAAAGAGAAAATTTGTTGGAGCGAGCAAGCAAGCAATGGGAAGCGGCGAAGAAGGAACTGCTAACGGTCGTCTCTAGTTAGAGCCAGTCAAAACCACTTCTCACTACTTAGCTCTCCAGGCAATCTAAGGTCTTGTAACCATAATTATGTTAGTCTAAACCTGCCACGCCGCTGTAAATTTGCTGTAAAGCGAAAGTCTTAAAATTATCAGATAGAATTTTTCCAAAGATGGCGCTCCCATACTAACTGTAATGCGATCGAAAGAACTTTGTAGACATTTTAAAGATACACTCATGTGAAAAGGAAAGGCAACTTCCCCGATTGGGACTCGAACCCAGGACTTCCCGTATACTATACTTTGTTCCACATTATGTTTTCAGAAAACTGACTGGATAACGACTCGTTTCCTTGCACTAAAAGTGCAAAAACATGTGGAAATCACACTTACAGACTCTACACAGTTACTGTTAGAGTTTACGAATAGGATGATTACGGATTTCTTGCACTCTTAGTGGACGAAAACGTGGCGTCATGCAGTCAGTTTTCTGAAAACATAATGTGGAACAAAGTATAGGCTTGGCGCGCTCACCACTGCGTTATCGGGGTGAAACCTGGCTACAGGCTACAGCCATACTTAGGGACCAGTCATTATTTATGGCCGGAGAGGGGTGAGAGGGGGGGGGGGGGGGGCAGAGAATTGAAAATGTGACAACCAAATTTTCGATGACCCACCCCTCTTTCGAAATCCTGGAAAAAATTTGACCCCCCCCCACTCAAGGGCTACAAATAATGTGACCCCCCCCCCCAAATAAAAAAAAAAAGAAATGGACTTTTCGCATGCCTGTTGAGAATATGTATATGGATGATTTTCGGTAGCCAACTTAGTTAGCACTACACACCGACAAGTTACCACAAGTTGCAAGGAAAACGTGCCTGGTTTTTAACGAAAAGACACATTGGGTTTTAAAAATGTTCTATAAATACCGATGTTCCATGCACCCATCTTGTATCGAGTTTCATACAGCAAGTAGGACGAACGCACTGTTTTCTTGTATGCCCGTATCCGTAACATGCTTACCACCTGAAACACAGAAGCCCAGAAATCTGAAGACAAGGCTTTCCTAGGAAGTGTATTGAAAAATATTATACTTGTAGTACTGCTACTAATAGCTTCAAAACCTTGTATTTTCTGACAGGGGGTGTGTGTGTGGGGGTGGGGGCGGGGCTTAGAAGCTAAGGCATTTTTAGAAATTTTGATTGCTGAAAGTGTATATTTTTTAGATCTTGACTGCTGAAAGTGGCATTTTTAAGATCCAAAAATGACTTTTTATTCTATTTTTTTTTTTTTGGTTGATCTCCCCAATCTGGACGTCACCTACAAAATGTATGATTCCCCCCCCCCCTCGAGAGGGTCCAAAAAGTTCCTGACACCTTCCCCCCCCCAAATTTTCTTCCCCCCCCCCCTCGCTCCTGGCAATAAATAATGACTGGTCCCTTAGAAGCTATTCAGCTTTTCTCAGTGCTGGCTTCCACACTAGAAATAACGCAAGCAGTAAATAAATATAAAATTGCAAGATTTAGGGTTAACGAAGCAAACAGTCAGCAAGACTGGCCTTGTGTGAATGCAAGGTGCACTAACCTGAGCAAAAACGAAAACATAGCTCCTCGACGAGGACTCGAACCCAGTACTTCCATAATTAGAAAGGTTAAACAGCTTCTCAGCTCGACTCAGCTCGACCGCAGTGGAAGCGCGCCCGACCTTTTAAGTCCTGGATTCGATTTCCCTTTGAGGAAGTTGACTTTTCCATCTTTCCTTGGGATCTGTTATTTCTTTACTGCTTGCAGTATTTCTACAGGGCACGTACACAGCCTTGAATTCCTAGAAAGGCCTTAAATTTGAAAATCCAAAATTCAAGGCTTGAAAAACCTTATAAAAAGGGGAACTTTTGTTGTTAGAGCCATGAAATGGCCTTGAATTTTGTGACTGTATCACGGTTAATGTTAATAATGAAGTTAATACTGTAATAGCAATATTAATCTTCTTACATTATAAACCAAAGTCTCATAGCAGAAATGAAGCAACCGCAACGACGACTCCCGGAAGGGGAACAATGAAAACGTGCGAGTGTGTCAATTCTTTGGCTTGAAGTTGAAACTAGGACGTTGTTGCCCTGAAAAGAAGTTGAAATCAGCACATTGTTGCCTCGACCAACAATTTGCTCTGCGCGGTCATCGCAAAGGCATGTCTTAAATGACGTAATGTACGAAGGACAGTTATTTTTCGCACGCTACTGGGAGTAGGGAGGGGCCTGAACGGGGAATGCCCGTTGGTGGGGCAGTTCTTATGTTAGAGCCACTATTTGATTACGACATTGCTTTGCGGAGGGAGACGATTGACGGAAAGGCAGCACCGAGCAAATTCTGGGAAACAACCATGGGTCAAACAAATCCCCGGGCGAAGCCGGGTACGATGCTAGTGTTGATATAAATTAAATCACTGAATGCAAATAATTCGTATGTGAAGGATATGTTTTCTTTGGAATGCTGGAAACAGACGACAGGCCATTAGAGCAAGGAATTTGTGCCAGAAGGGACATAGTACAAGTACTGCTCCCCTGGCTGTTGCTGTATTCCTTCTCCTTCCTTGTCCAGTGACGCGAGGGAGGATATACAGTACTGTTCATGGAGGTAATATTGACAAGTTAATGTAAAAAGAGCCTTAAAATTTACCTTAAATTGGCCTTGAAAAGGCCTTGATATTGGTTTCGTTTGTTCTGTACGAACCCTGTTTCTATAGCGTGAAGACCAAGAAGCAAGTTGCGTTCCATGTTAGCAGGTCACCCCCAAACCAATAGAGTCTGATCATCATTGAGAAAGGTTCAACGGCTTCTTAGTTTCACACGATGGCCGTTTGAGCCTCTCTGCGCATGCTCTCTTGAGCGAAATGCCGCCATATTGAAAGTCCGGATTATTTTAACCGATGGGGTACCCCTACCCCTACGTCGTCTATTTTCTATTGCAGAAGAGCGCTCCAGAACGTAAAAACGATTGTATGCAAGTGAGTAGGTTACTTCAACGGTTCCTATGCATGTTTAATTCAGATAAATCTTAATAAAGGTTTAGAAATTGAGAAGGGCGTTTGGTTTTGTCCCGGCGTTTCGCTTGTGCAAAAACCAAACCTTGAGAGCGGTGCACCAGAGGCAGGTCATAAATGACGTCATGTTCGAAGGCGAATTTTTGTTTTGTTTTGTGCCATGAAGACGTGCCTTCTCTGCTAAAATATTGTTTGTTGCGCAGTCTGAACCTGGTCCGAAGACAAAATATTGGCTAATGGGGCTAAATATTGGCTAAAAGCAGAGCAGAGGACTACCTCAAACACTGCTGGCGCTTGACTGTACGTCTTTTCTCTTAGTCTGTTTTCACGACAACATTTAAATCCACTAGCTGAAACGGATGGTGTTGAATGCACTGTTTGCAACACTGGTTATGCATGTAGCTCATGTGTACGTTCTCGTTCGACCGAATTAAGTTTCTTAACAGTTTTTGCGCACACTGACTAATAAACGTCGATTTTCGTTTGCTACGCGCACTCAATCAGCGCATCCTCTTTGGCTCAAATCACCCACCCCACCCCTAATACTCCCCCTCCTCCCCTTTCTATGACCACTTCTGTTATATTCTTCCATGTTTATGTTCGCGGAAATATCAGCCATCATTTGTCTCAAATCTCTCACCCTCCCACCCCACGGCTAATGATCCCCTCCCCCATTTCTAAAAATAACTTCTGTTGTATTTTTCCATGTTTATGCTGGCGGAAATAAATGAGGTCTCTTAGCTGCCCCTTCGAGAAGCATGCTGTCCTGAAAAGCTTCCCCCAATGATTCCCTCCTACGAGACACGCGGTGCCGTTCGTTCTTATTTAACTCTTAAGAGTACTAGTGCTTACGAGTAGTAGTCTCGATTTATACGATCTTATTTAAAACCATTGTTCGATTAGTTTCAAACTAGCTGTTCCCCGGCGTAACATACACCGGTGTTGCTGATACCCGCATGTGTGAGCAAAATACTTTACTGGGGAGCATGAAATGAAAACAGTCGGGAACCCTTCCCTCTTCGAGCCCCAATTCACCCCCTCCCCTATCTCCCCCACATCCACCACCTGCAGACCCCGCTGGTACACTCTGCCCCCCTCCCTCTCATATTCTCCCATTGTATGGTTTGAAACCCTCCCCCCACCCTTGGAATTCCTGGTGTTTTGTTTTCTTAAGGAAGTAAATAACTTTGTCAGTGGAGGGCAACGCAGTGTGGCTGAATTTCCTGTTTCTCCGTTTTGATACCAAGCGCAAAAAGCCCGCCATAACGATCGTGCATGCACTGAATGTTACTCAACCAACTTTGAAACTTTAGTTAAATGTGATCCACCCAAAACCATAACTGGTAGAAAAACCCGCCAAGTTTCTAAAAACGGTCGGCCTTTGAAGGTAGTGATAACATTCCACCAGGGAAAGCCCGCCAAGGTTAATCCTATTAGCCAAGTTAATCGCACATACTAATAGTTCGAAAGTTACATGAAAACTAGAAGATTGCTACTAGCGGTAGCAATATTCAAGTTTTCATTTAACGTCCAAAGTATTATTCGGTGCGATTAAAGTCAAGGCTCTGGAAATAAATTGAAATTGAATCTTGTCAACTCGACTTTAATAGTCAGCGTTATTGTAGCAATATTGTGTTTGTTTCTAATAATTGTTAGAGCGCATACCCGTTCTCATTGTCGGCCGCTCGCCCTTTTTCTTTGCTACCGTGCCAAGAATGAACCCGCTCGCCCTCTTGGTGATTGGTCCAGGGTACAACTGATTAGCCGGCATTAGCCAGCATTATTGAAGCTATCTTTGTTTAATCACCAGGAGTGACCAGGAGTGGTTAACGCTCGTTAAACCCTTTTTTTTTTTTTTTGTTTAATCATGATCCCTCATTAAGTTGGGCAGATGACCGGGTGCGGTTAACGCTCGCTAAAACCCTTTGAACCCTTTTAACCTCATTAAGTCTTAGATCATGATCCGTCATTGTGCTTAGATTTTGTATTAGGGTGGGCGCAGGGTCGTGCACTATTTTGTCGTCGCGCTGTTTTGACGTCGTGCTGTTTTGACGTCGCGCTGTTTTGTCGTGCGCTGTTTTGTCGTGCGCTGTTATTTCCGCGCTGTTTTGACGTACACTCGCATGACTGCGAGTGACTGCCCCAATAAACACACATTCCATTCTTCATTAAGTCTGCTCATAAGCAAAAAAAAAAAAAAATATTTATATATATATGCACACACACACACACACACACACACACACACACGCGTTCTATGCCAAATTTGTAGATTTAATCAGTAAAATTAGGAAAGGATTTTGACTCTTTATCAACATGTTTATCACCATGAACAAAGCACGAGTTATATTCATTATTTAGGGAAACTTAACAGAAATTAATTTATATCGTCTACGAATATTACTTAACGCAACGTGACAGCAACTGGAAGCACGTGTGCTACGTCTATCCCCCTCCTGATTGTCATTAGTGTCACCGGCCACTTACGGTCCGTCATATGCCTGTAGACTGTCACCATCCTGATGGTGTTCGTCGCCGTTTCCATTTTCCGAAAGACTTGGCGCGTCAATGGGGCCATGCGTTGCGGAGAGATTTTGGAGGGCGACCCTTCCATGAATTAACTAAGGAGCGGGGTTGACTTTATGTGTAAGAGATCATTAATGAATAGACATATTTGGTTGGGTTTCAGTTATTTATGTTGGTAAATGTAAGATGTTATATATACATTAGCTCTGCCAGCCATGTTTTAAGCCAAATGAACTATAATTTATGATATGAATGGTGATATACCGAGTTATGAGACCGTCATGACTAAAGTTGGGGAGAAGGAGACAATTGGGGGAGGAAGATCTAATAAATCTAATAATTTCTAATCCAATTGCCAAAAACTACTTACACTGATGGAGGATTAGGATAGAATGAATGCTTGGATGTTATATATTATTCAGGTTACCTATATATATATATATATATATATATATATATATATATCCACAATAGCGCTAATAAAATCAAACATCTGGTTATTAAACCTTCATCGTATCAACCAAAATACATAAATAAATGGTAAAAAATACAACACTAAAACTTGATATTTCGTGGCTCATTACAAGAAGTTTCAGCCACTTTATCAAAAGAAACAGTAAATTAGTAAAAAAAATATCTCAGCTTCATCATCGTACACAATTTATGGACCAACCCCATAAAAAAAAATACAACAGTAAAACTTGATATTTCGTGACATGACCTTTCCGCTGAGTTATTTCGAAAGAGGGGGGGGGGGCTTCGAAATAACTCAGCGGAAAGGTCATGCCACAAAATATCAAGTTTTGCTGTTGTATTTTTTTTTTAGTTTTTTACCATTTATGTATTTTGGTTGATACGATGAAGGTTTAATAACCAGGTGTTTGATTTTATTAGCGCTATCGTGGCTTATTTCAATATATATCTGTTGAAGCGCTTTTTTCTCCCGTAAACCTAACACTATAACAATAGGTTGGCATGGCAATGCATGAGCTTTACGATAAGTTCGATCTCACATTACATTATGAGACAACAGTACATCCGGTAAATACAAGGGTAACTCAGGAGCAGGGCACACCGAGATACCCATCCAATCTCAGTTCAGGGCGCAGTCAAGGTGCTGGGCCATCAGTCCCAGAATCAGGTCGTCCAGTATATTGACGTAGGTAAGCACCTCAGGGCGGTCGAGTCACCTACAGTGTATGTCCTCCTTTCCGGGTTTTTTTTAAATTTTTGGCGGAGGAACAGATATATGGTAAGATACAGATTTGGTATTTAACATTTCTGTAATTTGTGGCGCAGTGGCAACCTGGATCAGTGCACTGTTACTGAGGTTAGCGCTATCAATCCCCGAACCAACACGTCTTTCAACTGAGGTCATTCAACACATATATACTTCACCCATTCACTTTACGATTCTTCACGCCTTTTCCCCCG